>JAAGAY010012411.1:4538-43898 GCA_011801015.1 Ardeotis arabs
GGTGACAAGGTGACAAGGTGACATATGCCAGGACGTGTCCTGTCCTCAGTGAGACGCGGCCGTGCAGTCCGTCGGCGGGGCTGGGAACTGCTCTCGGCATTTCACAGCGTGAGTTTTGCTTCTGTTTCTTGGGGCCATTTCCCTGGCAAAGCCAACTCCGGCAGCGTCGGCGTCGCTGGACCCTCGGAGCGGGGGCCAGGCAGGAGGGTCGGGATGGGTATGGAACTGGCAGGGAACTGGGAACAGGAGGGTTGGGCAGAGGGGAGGGGAAGCTGGCTGGAGAGCTGTGCAGGGGCAAAAAAAGGGAGTGAAGAGCTGGAGAGGTAAAGGTTGGGGTGCCAGGGAGAGGAGAGACTGGGTTCCTGTGCACCGGCTCCCTTCAGTTCGGCTCATCGGCTGCGTGGGCATGGGACGGGCAGCGGTGCGGGGCATGTCCCCGCGAGCAGCGTGACAGTGTCGCAGGAGCAGCATCCTGGAGATGAAGGGACAGGTGGCAGTTACAGTAGTGAGGGCATTTTCCCCCTTGATTGGGCACCCTATGCCGGGACGCCGATCTGTGCAAGCACTGGGAGCCGGGGCCGGAGGCATTGTGGGAGGCCTGTTGGCATCCTTTGTAGTGCAATTCCTGAAAAAAAGTGATACCTCAGCTTCAGGATGGAGGTCTGTCTATTTCTACCCCCAAATTACTTAAACAATACAAGTTCTGCAAACGGCGTCCCCTGTCACACTCCCTTTGTGTGACTCGGTTGTCTTCCCACTGGCTCTTCCCAGGCTTTTCCTGTGATGGGTGAACCTTCCCGGGGTCAGAGCGGGGCTGCTGCACCTCGCCTCGATAACACAGAGTGCCCGGTGGGGTCTGTGGGGGTGGGGAAGAGCCCCGGGACCCCCGAAGCTCCAGCCACGACTGGGCTGTGTTTGGAGTCCTGCGTTCGGAGGAGAGACCTGCTTTCCTTGGCAGTAGAGCCAGGTTATCCTGGAGATGGGGCGGCTCGACTCTGCTGAGCCAGACCTTGCAGGGAACCGAGCTCCTGATGCTGGGCTGGCGGCTTTTTCCTCATGGCCGTGGGCTGTGGCAGCCTGGCCGTGCCCAGGGTGGTGCAGCGGGTGGAGGAGGGACGTTGCTGTGCCAGGCGTGGGAGAACCTGGTGGAAGGTGGTGGCCCACCGCATAGCTCTGGCAATCCCCGTGGGAGTTGAACTAGAGCAGGTTCCCAGAAAAGTGGGAACCAGAAACAGGCAGCCTGTTTCTCCCAGTGCTGAGAAGTGAGCACCTGGTGCATGGGGGCCGGTGCTGCGGGTACACGGTGGGTCAGGGCGGGTGTGTGCCCAGCTGGGATGGAGCCCCATGGTGTGATGGTGGGTCTGGGAGACAGGGTCTGCTGCTGGGTGCCGTCACGTGGGGTGAGGAGATGGGTGAAACAAGAGCTCTGGGTGAAGTTTGGGACTCAGCGGGCAGGGGAGGTGCCCTGCGCCCAAGGACCAAAGCCCGGTCTCCTTTGTGGGACGCGTCGGCACGGCCGCAGCGAGGTCTGTGCTTCGTTTTGTTTGTAGGGTGTGTCCAAAACGGGTCTACTGCTGGGCCTGCTCCACGGTTCCCGCTGGGCCTTGTGTTAGAGACAATATTGTGCATGTCCGGAGAATTGGCAAGGAGGCAGCTCTGCGGTGGATAGGGTACGGTTGGGGATCAAGGGTTGTTTTTTTCCACAGCGGGGACCAGAGTCAGAGCCAGCTCGTCCCTGCGAGTATGGAGAGGGCCAGCAGATGCTCTGAGCCGCCTGCCGCCCCCTCCTCTCATGCTCCTGCTGGGGGGGCACAGCCTGCAGAGCCAGATCTCACCGGCTGGAAAGGGCATGTGGTCCCTGCTCCGCAGAGCAGGCGAGGCTGTTTGCAGAAGATAAAGTCTTCCAGGAGATGTGGAGCTGCCGTGCATCCTCCATTCCTTGGCGTGCCTGGCGTTGTGTGGTGGTAGGTGAGGAACTGAGGAGCACAGGGCAGCGTGTGTCCAGCTTTATAAATAGGAAAGTTTTGCTTTCTTGTTCTTGAAGATCAATTCTGTCCAGAATAAAGAGTTCGGATGGAAAACCAGCCGTGTGCGACAACTGGCCAGAATCTCTCACCTGGACAGTAAATGTGGTAGAAAAAGGCCATTATTGATAGACATCAGGAACCTTCCTAAAACTCCAGGTGTCTGTTGGGATGGTATCACTGAGGAGAGGTGCCTCCATTGCTTGGCCATAGGACCTTCTCTCAGACCTAGGCGTGTTGTGGCGGCCAGCGAGATGTAAGCGTGCGGAGCACAAGAGTGTTAGCGACACCCGTTTTGGGGATCCTTATACTGAGCAGGAAAGAAATGACTCTGCTGTGCTCTGACACGGAGCCTTCAGAGACATCCGTGAAGGATGTCCTGAGAAAAAAGTACTGAGTTCTTCAAAGGGTGATAACATCACTGTGAGTCCAAAAATTATCTGCTGTAACTGATAATGCTTCTAAGGACAAAGTTATTGAGGCAGAAATGGGCATATGTTTGCAGATGCCAGAACCGAGATACAATAAAAAGAAAATTTTATTGTATGCAGAGGCAGTTAAAAACCAGCAGCTCCTGTTGAGCGTGGAGCTGCAGGACATTGCCTTAGAAGACCTACGCTACAAATGACTGAAAACTAGAAAAACAAAGCTGCTGCAGGGAAGAGAGGCGGAGGGATGGAGGGCACAGCTGGACTCCTGGTCCTGCGACAGCAGGGAATCGCTGGCCAGAAATGGCCCCAAGCAGCCCTGGCAAGGCGCTGGGCTCAATGCTGCAGAGGAAGGCGAAAAACCCCCAGGAACCTGTGCCAATCTGCCCGAGGGGAAAACTCCTTCCTGACCCCAAAACTGGCAATCGGCTGTGCCCTGAGCATTGAGCCAGACCGGCCACCCAGCCCCTGGAGCTGCCATGGCTCCAGGGGACACCAGCATGGCCCGATCCCTGCCCTCCCTCCTCTGGAGGCATCTCAGGGGCTTAAAAGTGAGGCAAAATACTCCAGAAGTGAGAGGCCTGGGAAAAAAAGTGTCATTCTCAGTTCCTGCAGAAGACCATTGGGTGCTTCATAGTGCTGAGAGAGTGAACATCTTTGAACATCTTCACTTCGCATTTCTAATGGGTGCTGCATCAGGCAATGGAAGAGATGTGGATGGCGAGCTCTGGGGTGGTCTCCAACTCCCAAGAATGGATTTCCTTGTTCTTTGTAGACCATTGAATCTCAGCCTTCTCCACTGATACCCCTCTGAAAAGGCCTGGTACCCTTGGGGAACCCCAGGTGTTAGTGCATCTTAGGACCTCCCTTACCTGCAGCGAAGACTTGATGCAATATCGCAGTTTTACTGCTGTGCAGTGGAAGTGCTTGGGGCTAGCAGCGCCGGGTTGCTTCCTAATCTCCTGTTGGATTATTCTCCATGTTTCTTCTGTGTGGGAGCAGGGTGGTTTCTGTGGCGGCGTGCTCTCGGGCCGTGCTCTCTGTGGGTGACGCTGGAGTCCTGTTTCGCAGACAGCCTGTGGCAGGGCCGATTCCCCGTTCACATGGGAGCGTTCAGAGATGGGGTATGTTGGTAGGCTGTCCCTCATATATATGGCAGTATGTTCCTCAGCACCGCAACAATTGTCTCCTGTTTTGATAACCTTCTCCTTGATGCTCTCTTTGAGCGGATGCTGGAGGTGGTGTGTGCAGTGGTGAAGCACAGAGTGTTGTTTTATTCAGGGAACAGGTTATGAACTGGTTTGCTGAGGCATGGACATCACCTGCCTGACCTTGTGTAGGCCAGTGCATTACCCTTTGGGAGCTAGCGAGGTTTTGTGGATGCTCCTGGGTTCAGTTACATCGTGTTGTATATGAGCTCATTTCCCTTTCCTAGCGGAGAG
The DNA here is from genome assembly GCA_011801015.1 of Ardeotis arabs. Taxonomy (NCBI): domain Eukaryota; kingdom Metazoa; phylum Chordata; class Aves; order Otidiformes; family Otididae; genus Ardeotis; species Ardeotis arabs. The sequence continues at coordinate 8,433 of JAAGAY010012411.1, forward strand.
GGGATTTGGGCTGTGACTCCTGCAGGACTGTCATGCCAGCTCCGCATCGGTACCTCGGGATGCTGCTAGCGGTGTGTTGTGGTTTAGCCTGAGTCTCATGGGTCGGTCTGGCAGAGTAACCCGGTGCCTTTCTGCAACCAGCTGGGTCTCAGGTGACTTTCTGAAAGATCTCTGTGTGCTTGCTAGTGCTCAGGCTGTGGGCAGCCCGACAGCTCTGCCAGTCATGTCAGCTGGATTCCTACCAAGAACCATCTTGCTTTTGCCTGGTTGACTCCAGGAGTGGAGGAGGGATGCCCAGTGCTCTGTGCTCTGCTCTAGGAGGTTGTGGGTGGCTCAGTCAGCTGGAGCTTCCAAAGGGCCCAGGGTGACCATCAGTGGGGAAAGTAGGAGGTGTGACGTGGGCCTGAGGGGATGGCTGCAGATTGCCAACTTTAAGGTCCAGACAAAGCAAAGGCATCTCAGACAAATGACTGATACTCAGGGACAGGAGCTATGACATCCCCCCAAAGTCCCTGGTAAAACCAGCCAGACCAGCTGGAAACCAGTCCCACGGCACATCGGTATCTCTGGAGGGGTTTGGAGAAGATCCAGGCATCCTCTGGTGAGGCACATTCAGGAGCCACCCTTCAGCCATCCGTCCCACCGCCTGCCCGGGTGGTTGGGGGTCCCTGCCATGCTCCCCACGTGCGCAGCATCCTGAGGGCTTGGGCACCGCCTGCCTGGAGCGTGGCCTTCTCCTGCCGGCACAGCATCCACGTTCTGCTGCGGGAAACCCACAGCAAACAGCTGCTCGGGCTTAGCAGGGCGTTTGATTGCTCAGGAGTCAGCTGTGGGAGTCGGCTCTCACAGAACGTGGAGTAGGCTGGTTGCCTTCCAGAAGAAAGCCCGGCTTCTAGGTGGGTGACAGTGTTTGTTTCAGCTTTCTCTTTGCTCTCCGTGCAGCTCACGCCGTCTCATTGGCGTGTTCTGCTCACAGCGGCATCTCATTTTGGTCTGAACTCGCTTAGGTGCAGTTTTGCTTTCCCTTCCGGCTTGATGCTGAGGCTGTCCTGGATGTCCCACCCAGCTCATCCCTCGTCACCTGCTCCTCTCTGACCCTTGCCTCCCGCCTCCCTTGCTGCCAGCCTTTGCGTGGTATGTTGTTATATGTTTTACGCTAAATTATTCTCCTGTGTTGCTGATATATCAAGGGCTTGAGGCTCTCTTTCTCTGACACAAAGCCATTTTCCCTTTCGTCCTGCGCGTTTTGCTGGAGGGCCGTGCAGCAGTTGCTGCGTGTGAGTTCTCCGCTGCGGTTTCCCCCCGCACTCCCAAATCTTCCTCTGCATTTGTGCACCTTCTTACACGGCATTTTTTTTTTTGCATTTGCTCTTGCATAGATGTTGGTGTGCTGCTTTCCTTGGATGCTCTTGCTGGAAGAGCCCCTGACTCCCTTTAATGTTCCCCCTTTGCAAATGAGCGCGTTCGGTGGCTCCGCTCACTTTGTGACCCACAGGCAGGCTGGTGCGGTTTTTGTCCTGTTAACAGTCTGTCCCGCACCGGTACCCCTCTGGTTTGATAATGGCACGCGTCCACTTTGTGCCACGTGACGAGGCGGGGGTCTCCGGTGCCTCTGCAGCCTGGATTGCTTACTGAACGTGCTTCAGGCTTTGAAGGCGCTCGTGCCGTGCACCTGGGGCTTGGTGGAGGCCGCGCCGCGCACGGCAGAAGGGGAGTCTGAAGGTGCGTGGGAAGGAGTGTGCGCGTTTTGGACGGATACAGCGGGAAACGGAGGGATGTACCTGGATATTTCGAGTTAGTGCTTAAGTAAAGGGGAGAAATTGCAGGGCTTGGTGTTTGTCTCCGGGCACTTCTGCATTTTCTTCTCATAGGAAAGGCCCTAAGCAGAAAAGCCTACTTTGTGTTAAAATATCTGTTGGAAATGGGTTTACCTTCCTGCCCAGACCAAAACGCTTTGTAAAAAGTAAATGGTGAAACTATAGGAGATCAGTTCAAGTACAGGTATGAATGGGTAAAATTAAATAAATGTTCTATTTTATTGCCAGTTGTGCTGTACAAATCTTTGCTGTTTTCAGTCAGGTATAACTGGAAAGTTTGTTCCTAATTTTTAGTCTCTACCAAATCAGAGCGCACTATCAGTCAAAGCTAATGAGACAAACACAATCTGAAGTGGACTGTTTGCCTGTCCCACTTAAACATAAAAAACCCCTTGAGTCAGTAGCATAAAAAAATTGGGTTTTGGTGCAAAATGACCTGGTATTGAAAACTCTTGCTCAAATAAATAATTCTTCCAAAGCAAATGGGATTTCTGCAGGAGTGAGTGTTACTGGAAAGGGGGAATTTGCAGGACCAGTCAGTAAGGTAGATTTATTTTTTCCATCACCTAATAATAAAAGAAAAAATCCTGACTGAAATGTATTCATGGTTTAGTAATTGTATTTAGAGATTTAATTCCCAAGGGCAGGGTTTTGGAAAGTTATTAAAATGTGAACATAAATGACATGAGGGATTTTGTAAATGTAAACGTTGAAAGGATGATTGCATTTGTAAACTTCAAAACTGCATTTACCAGCGACTCCCGGCACGGTGACCTCAGCGCCATGTTCTCCCCCCGTCACTCGGGTGTCGGGGGCACGCGGGGCTCAGCGCGATTTGCCGCCGTGCTCCCGTGTGCCCGTTGTGCTCGTGCGGCCCAGCGCCCGCCTGCAGCGCCGCTCGCAGCTTTCCTTCCCCTCCCCGCAGCACCCGCGTCCCTGCCCGTGCCGCTTCTCACGGAGCTTTTCTACCCGATGCAGGTTGCGAACGACGCCTGGAGCCCGGGACGACGTGAGCAGGCGGTTTGTCATGCGAGGATGTGCCCTCGTCCTCGCTGACCTGCCTGCTGTCCCCGTCCTTGCTGCCTGTCCCGGCCGGCACCATGGGAGGATGCTTCTCCAAGCCCAAACCAGGTGACAGCCCTCCGGCGCCATGCCCCCATCCCACTGTCCTCGTGGGGAGATGTAGGTCAGCGGCGGCGGATGCCGGCCGGGGGGAATGTTAATTCTCGGCTCCTGCAGGGAGGATTACCGGCCCGTTAATCCCCCCAAATTCCTTGGCACTCTTGCTCCCGGGCAGGGAGCTGTGTGGAGGCTGCAGCGGTGCCCGGGGGGCGGTGGGTGGGTGGGAGGAGAGCTCAGCCCACACCCTGCAACCCCATCCAAACACCGACTGGCAGCCCTTTCCCCATCTCATCTCCTTGTACCCCCACCGCCCTCCCTGCTCCTGCCTTCTCGCAGTGTGTGGGGGCAGAACTAGCCCCCTCGAGCCCCAGCGCGGGTTTGTGTGACAGCCATCCCCGTACGGACGTGTGGCTCCAAGCGCCTTCCTTGATGCTGCAGCTTTGCCCTTACTTTTATCCCTGCTGGAAGGGAGGGGACCAGGGAAGGAGCAGGACCACCTACACTGCTTAATTTCTTGGTGCTTTCTCAGTCCCACCACCCAGGCCAGGTCCTGGGGGTGCTCCACTTTCTGGATTTTATTTTCTCGGCGAAGCTTGTCCACGTGTGCTGCCGCCGGTGGGAAAAGCAACTGTAGGCACCTGGACATGGAGGACATTCCCCTTGCCCTGCACATTCGCACCGCGGCTGGGCTGGGCAGGCTGGGTGCCCACGCCTTTGCGGTGTGGCGAAGGTGGGCGTAGGTAGGAGAGGAAGGGGCTGTGGTGCCGGCTGCGCGGGCACACTGGCTGGCTGAGGGAGGGCTGGTGTGGAAGTGTCGGTGTTACGGCTTGTCCTGAGCACTCGCCTGCAGCATGGGTGTGAGCAGGCACGGCGTGGTCGCCGCGGCTCGTCATACCCGGCAGCACCAGCACCAAGCCGGTGCCAGTCCCCAGAGACTGACGTTGGTGCCTGGGGGCTGGTGTGGTCGGCATTGCCAAAGCTGCCTTTGACGAGAGGTCCTGCCCTGCAGCTTGTTTTGGCCACCGAAGAGGGGGCTGAAGGATGACCCTGTCCTTCTTACCTGCTCACGCCCAAGGGCAAGGGGAAGGAGGCAGTCGCGCTGATCTATCAGATCAGTCAGCATCCACGTGTAGCCTTTGTGGGTGGAGAAATGTCTTTCAGGGAACTTTTATTGGTAATTTGTCTTCATAGAATCATAAAATGGTTTGAGTTGGAAGGGACCTTTCAAGCCCACCCAGTCCAACCCCCCTGCAAGGAGCAGGGACATCTCCAACCAGATCAGATTGCTCAGAGCCCCGGCCAACGTGGCCTGGAATGTTTCCAGGGATGGGGCATCCACCACCTCTCTGGGCAGCCTGGGCCAGTGCTCCACCACCCTCAGCGTAAAAAATTTCTTCCTTATGTCCAGTCTGAATCTCCCTCCCCTGAATCTCCCTCCCCTGAATCTCCCTCCCCTGAATCTACCCCCATTACCTCAGGCAGCAGGGATTTCAGGTTGAAGGACTCAAAAGGTCAGAAGGACGAGAAAAGTCGTGCCTGGGACCCACCAAACATCCACTGGCTGAGGTCCTCCGCCTTTGCTTTGCAAGGCACAATGAGAAAATAAAGCCCTTGACCAGCACTGTGAATGTTTTACGGGTCCCTGCAGTGCCAAGGTAACATGGCGTTGGACACTGTGCTCAAATGTCTGTCTTCACCTTCACTGTTGAACTGTAAGTTTTCTGTTGTGGAAAACTCAACCCTTGAAATGTTTAAGGAGTGAGAACACATCCAGGAATAAATGCCTTCGTTAACTGAACTTGGAACAAACTCTGCTGGCAGTTCTACTTCATTTTGTGTACCATCAGCAGAAAATGTGTTTCATCTTGGACTGGTGCAGGAAGAAAAGTGCTCTGCAGGCATGTTTCCCGAACTGCAGATTTTCGCGTGCAGCTCTATTTGCATAGCAGGGCCAAGCGACTGAGAATGCCGTCCTGTAGCACGTGCTCTGGTTTTGATCAGCAGTCATCAACGGCTTTTGACGAGCCCCTCCCCAGCCCCGTCATCGCGGTGGCCGTGAACCCCGCGAACGCGGCGAGGTGAGCAGGTGCATTTGCAGAGGCTGACTGTTCTGGCGAAGAAGGTTCACAGCCTTTTTATGACATTTGTCATTCCGCAGTTGTGGGAACTGTGCATCATCAGGGCTGCACAGTGGACTTTCCTGTTTCTAAAAATCTGCCCGTGCCCTGTACGGATGAGAAGCAAACTGTACAGGGACAGAACAGAGCTGCTTTCTCCATCAGTGCTGTTTTGCTATGAAGGGAATATTTCAGATGCAGCCTGGAGTCAACTGAGTTTATTTAGGCACTGCTGAAACATGTACCAGAGGTTTGTGCTTGCTCCATCTTTTTATATCTGACGGAGACCCTCTGTGCTCCTGAGCACCCTCAGCATTTCTCCAGGTAACCTGGACGTGGCACCCACGCTGCTGTGATGGGCAGATAGTCACGGAGGAGCGCTGGGGAGTGGGTCCCGCGGCGGTGCTGACTGTGCTGGCTGCGCGGGAGGCCAGCCCCGCAGTCTGGCTGCTGCTGCAGTGCCCGACCCTGATATTGAAGTGCTTAATTAAGAGCTTATGTTCAAGCGGTGAAGTAATCTTCTGTTGTCTCTAGTGCTGCAATCCCGTGACGCCGGATCCTCTTCTGAAGGCCCCGTTTTCAATCACTGCGTAATTTTTTTTTTTTTCCCTCTGCTTTTTCTCTGGGTGCGTGATGCACATGTGCTGAGCTGCCAACTGGCAACCTGCGTGGGATCCCGGCGCCTGCCCCAGGAGAGGCAGCCGGATCAGGACGACGGGAGAAGGGAACCGTGGTGTGCCGGTAATGGCTTGATGTGAGCTGCAGCAGCGCCGTCTCTGCACCAGGTGTGGGAGAGCAGCTTGCAAAACCTGTGAAGCTGTGATTATTTTTCTTCTTGAGCGCTGGATGGTGAGGCAGGGCAGCAGCTCCAGCACAGCACGGCGTGTCTGCGGGTCAGCTTTGCCGTCGCGCAGAGGATGCGTTTGGCTCTGAGCGGGGAACGTCTCCCCTTTGCAGGGATGCTGCAGGCTGTGTGTCCTCAGCGTGGCCCTGAGGGTGCCCCCAGGCTTGACTGGCAAGCCCTGCCTCCTAGTTTTTGGGAACATGGTGTTTGCTGAACAGGTCATCCAGAGAGGGAGGGTAGAGCCGGGCACGTTTCGCGTGATGGTTTTGCTGTTAGCTGTGTCGTTTTTGGTAGAAATGGTTTGGAGTCTCTTTGAGACCACCTGAAGTCACTGAGGTTTGCAGTTAAGAGGCAGCGCCGGTCCCTCCATCACCACTCCCCGTGATGCCTTTCTGGTTTCCACTGCTCTCGGAGCTGTTGACCCCGTACAGCCGGTACAAGGCTGTTCCCTGTGCTCGCGTGCCCTGTGCCCCCAGGCCCTAAGCAGCAAACCTCGAGGCATCGCAGAGTTTCGTGGCTGGGGGGGCAAACACACAGCTCTCCTCTCTGCTGGCCCCGCTCCTCCATCTCCTACGGCTGGGCATCGTCACCTTGCCAGACCCCCCACATTCAAGCCAACTCCTGGCTCATGCCAATTCTCTCTTCTCCTGCACCACGGTGTTGACTTCCTATTTTCCTTGTTTCTCCCATTTTAAGTATGATTCCTTAAACGGCCTGATACTCCTGGTTTAAATTTAGCCTCTAGAAGGGCACTGAGCCATACTGGGAACCTGTGGTAAAGAAGTCTTGGGCCATTTAATTGCCCTAATTTTTAAAAATAATGATCATGGCCCTGTGCTACAGCCCAGCCACCCCTCTGCGCCTGCCAGCACCCTGCCCGGGGGTCGATGCCAGCGTTTCCAGCCTCATGTCTCCCATCTGCCTAAAACAGGGGAGGCTTTGGCGTGCCCTACAAGGCTGTGGGTAGTGATGGAGGAGGAATGGATTTACGGGAGATGCAATGCAGCGTTAATGACTGACTGGCAGGCGTTAATGACATGAGGCATCGCAGCCACAGTGTGGAAAGAAAAGCAAAAACCATGAGCCAACCACGATCAATGGAGTTAGGATGCAGCTCCTGGGTGTGCGCATAGGAGTCCTGGCAGTGCTCCGACCTAAAGGCTGAAAATCTGGGAGGAAATAAATAAAATTGGGTCAGAATCTTGACAAGTGTCCCCGTTTTAAGCAATTCTATGATTCTGGGGAGCTGACTCAGGATTTTTGACTGCTAAGAGCTGGCAGTGCTGAGGTGTACGTGGATGTGTGGTATTAGCACCTGCTAATGCTCAATGTTTCATCTGCTTTTTTGTGTATTCTTATAAAATACTTCCAGCCCTGCCCTCTTGGTCCTTCATATCCATGTGTCTGTGTGTGTATATATAGAGAGATAAAAAAATACGTATGTATTGAAAATGTAGATGAACACACAAACCCACATGTATGTGTAAGTGATGCTGGTGGCACAGGACAAGCAGGCATATACCTCTTCCTGTACCTATAGCTATACCTATAGCTATACGTGTACCTATCCAATCATCTCTAGGTGCATACGTATACGTGCGTGGAGAGCAGTGGTTGCTCCCTGGGAGCCACAGCCGCCACCCTTCTTCCCACCAGCCATGGCCTGGGCAGTGCTGCTGTGGGACAGCGGTGGCCTTGGCTGGTCCCCGAGGAGTCGGCCACCACACAGATTTGTAGGCACATGCCTAAAACTTTCCAAACGGTTTGCTTTGAGGTCAGGAACCTCCCCTAGCAGTTACAGAAAATGACTGTGGAAGGGTTGGAGCGTGCTGGACCCAGCACACTGTGCCAATCGGATTTCAGAATTAAACTTGGGTTTATAAATATTTCATTTAAATGTCATTTTCCCTGATGGCAATTGAAACAGTTTGCTGGATCAGCAAAGGTGCCACTGAGCCCCAGATTCCTGGAGGGATCATCCCTCAGGAATGCAGGTCTCTGGCCAGAGGAACACACACGCGGGGCCTGGGGGGACGAGGAGGAGAAGGGGGGATAAAGGTTTGGGAAGAGGCGAGTTGCCCACCACGGAGACAAGTGGTGAAGTGTGGGCCTAAATTGGGAGGAAGACTTTATGCCTCTTTTTCTTTTCCTCTGGACGTTTGTGCAGCAGTGTCGGTGAGTGCCGAGCAGGGACAGCTGGGAACGCTGTCCCATACTGCTGCCAGAGAGAGACCTGCTGCTTTTTGTGTAGGTTTTTCTGACTGAAGAGCTCAGAGCTAAATTTCCATCTTTAGCCCCGCAGGGTGATACGCCCGTGGGTCCGCACGCACTCCGGGTGCTCATCTCACCTAAGTGTAGTTTGGAAAACAAAGCTCTGGGGTATCGGGCCAAATCAGAGATGTGATTTGTGCCCTGCCAGGTGAATTCACGAGCATCAACGTCACTGTTAGGGCTCGGAGCCGCCGGCTTCGCCTGTGCCAGCCCGGTCTCATCCCAACATCTGATTACGGTCGGCGGTGGCAGCAGCGTGCTGCCTGGCTCCAGGGCCTGGCTGCAAGGACGCACAGCCGCATTTGTGCCAGATCAATGTCTGGTCAACTGCGTAATCACATGAAATTATCCTCCTGAAGGTATTTCACAGGGACTGGCAATGGGTGGTTGTTATATTTCCTAACTCTGTCCTGGAAAATCCATGCTGGTTCAGCATGGATACACGGAAAATTGCTTTACTGGATCTGTCTGTCAGAGCCCCTGGTGAATCCTGCCCCTGGTGAGTGTGAGGATTTGGGACTTGGGTGAAAGCCACCCCGTCCCCTGCCCTGCTGAGCCGGGACAGAGAGCGGAAACTCGCAGGCCTCTTGAAACAACCGCCTGCTTCCAGTGCCTGGACGGCCATGGCCGCTTGCTTTTCCCCCTTCCAAAATGAACGACCGTCCCCTCGACCTTGTTGTCCATCCTCCTCTCAATGGGCTTGCACAGGGAAGACCCAGCGCCCTTCTTGTGCTGCAGGGCTCGTCCCGCTCTTACGGGCCACATTGTTCCCCTCTTTCCTTAACTTGTTTACATCGTGAGCTTTAATTTTTATCTTCTGCACAGCTGTCCTGGTTTCGGCAGGGATGGAGTTAATTTTCCTCTCAGTAGCCGGTGTGTTTGGGATTTCGTGAGTGAAGGATGTTGATAAACACCCTGATGATAGGAGTTGTTGCTAAAGAGACCAAGGACACTGTCTGGCTTTCCAGGTCTCGCTAATGCATAATTGACCCAAACTGGCCAAAGAGAGCATTCCATGCCATGAACGGCATGCTCAGTATATAAGTGGGGGTTGGCCAGGGCAGGTATCTGCCTTGCTGGCATCCGGCTCCCTCGTTTTCTGCCATCGTTCCCCCTGCCTTGCTGGCTCGCTTTCGCTCCTTTGCTTGCTGCTCGATGTCGTTTCCGTGATCACTGCTTGGGACGGGCTGTGTCGGTCATTGGGACATCAGGTGGTGAGAAATTGTACATTGTTCATTTTGTATATTTTGTATATATCAATATCCTTATATTCTGTTATTACTGTCGTTTTCCTTTGCTATTTTAGTAAACTGTCTTCATCTCAACCCACGAGTTTTCCTTTCTTCCCAATTTCTCTCCCCCGTCCCTCTGGGGAGGGGGAGGGTGAGCGAGCAACTGTGTGGTGACCAGGGCTAAACCATCACAACAGCTTTTCCTGTTCATGACGTTTATAAGACGGGGAAAGCGTAGCCATCTCCTGTTTGCTTGAGACACTTCTTTAGGTGCTGGCATTTGCCCCTCAGCTCACTCTAGAGCTCCCTTGAGGTTTATTATAAATATTAATGGCTTTCATTTTATGAAGTCCCCAGGAGTGATGTTTCTCACTTTATGATGTCAGAGCTCATCACTGGCTTCTGCTGATGCTCATATCTCAGCCTGCTCCCCTGGGCGTGGGGCAGTGGATGGGGGGCGCGGCTGGGTGGGTGCCTGGCGAGGTTGGGTGAGCGCTGCCCTTCATGGAGCTCGGATGAACATCTGCACGTCTTCACCTGGGCGGCCGAGGAGAGCCCCTGCACTCCCACTCCATCCCTGCATGGGCAGGGCAGGACCGGCAGCACATCCCGATGGAAGCAGCGGGAGGCCGAGGTGGGATGGAGGGACAGCTGTGCCGTGCCAGGGGCTGCCTTGTTCCATCAATGCCCCGTGACAGCACCCAGGGTGGCGGTGGGGCCGAGGGGACCCTCTGGCTCTGCTGTCCCCTCTGATGGCGGGGGCGATGTGCTGGGCTGGCAGAAGCAGCTCTCGCTTGCCCCTCGGTCTGATCCCCTGGTCCCCAGGCCAGGGATGCTTTTGTTGTCAAAGCTCCTCAACGGTGTAGAGCTCAGTAAAACAAACAGCCCCTACTCTTCTCCCTTAACACTGAAGATTCACTCAGTGCTGAAAAACTCACGCAGAAATAATTTTGGGTATTTCTAGTTCCTTATTAATTGGTCTCCATCTAATGAAGCAGCTTTATACACCATGCAGTGTTGGCTTTCTCTTTCAGTTAATGTTACCTACAAACAATTACAGGGTTTTTTGAAGTCTGTCTGAGCTCTGGAGGCCTCGGCATGCCTCGCATTGAGCTGCCTGAAGCTGTTTTCCACTAAAGAGGAGAGGATTTGTGACTGAGGGGTTGTTTTGCACCGATGACTAATGTCTGCTTGCAGGAATATGTACTGCATACTTGCAAAGGTGGAGGAAGAACAGTGGAATAACGGGCTCGGGTAATCAAGCCGAGTTTGATATGAAATGTTTTATCTGCCCAAGCAAGCCAACCAAAAATGTCTGTTCTGATGTCTGTCAGCCCTTTCAAAATCCATGGAAGAAGGGAGAGGCAAAATGCCAGGAAAACCTCTGGCTTCATTTTAATGAAGATTTCTGTTTGTTCCTGCAGTTGAAGTGAAAATTGAAGTTGTCATACCCGAGAAGGAGAGAAGCAAGGAAGAGATGTCACCCAACGGGAAAGCCAGCCCCCTGATCTACAAAGTCAACGGGACTGCCCGGCATTATCATCTTGAGGAGCATCCCATCGCCAGCAATCCCTACCACAACCCAAAGGATGTGGTGGAAGCATCTGTGTGCCATGTGAAGGACCTGGAGAATGGACAGTGAGTGCCTAAAATGTTTGCAGGTAGAACTTGAGAGACCTTATAATCCAAAGAGAACCCCCAATCTTGTTCTTCAGTGTTTCTGGAGATGATAATTTGTTGTTGTTGTTCATCTTAAAATCATCTTAAAAAATGACATCATGGACAAGTGCCAACTGTTTTTTTACCAGAACATCTGTGGTTCCCTGCATGATCCGCCCTGAGACTCGTCTTAGAAAGCTGTGATGTTCTGTAGCAGAATTTCTCAACAGGCTCTGCTCATCTTGTGTTAGATAACCCTAACAAATTTTGTAAATTTATATGCGCATGGCTGGAGATGATGGGGCAGATTGCATGCTCCATCACTTCTGCAGTGCCTTCCTCTTCTAGTCGAGCTCATCTCTTTCAATTTGCTTTTTCACCAAGGATGCAATTTTCCAATTTTTTTGCTAATGGCAGCACACTTCAGTTGTGTACAGTTTCTCTACCCTGATTTAAGAGTTTTCTGAAGTCTAAAAAGTGCCTGTCCTGGTCACTGAGCTTTATAGGCTGGAGTTTCTTTTCTGCAGCATGTTTGGTTGGTCTGATGGCCAGCATCTCAGTGGGCTCCCTCCTTGTGTGAAAGAAAACGTAGTTCCAAATAGCTTTCATTCCAGTGAGGCGGTGAGGTCAGGTGTGTGGCACACGGCAGGAGTCTGGCAGCTGTTTGCTTTAAATTGAACTTTTGCTTGTGATAATATTCTAGAGTAATCCATGCACTACAGGCTACTTTGTGCTTAACTTAAGGGCTTCCTGGGCTATAAAGTCTTCTCGTTAGGTAAGTTCATCCAGGAATAAACTGGATTTTTTTCATTGTGATGCGAATTTACCTCTTAGACCATTCTACAAAGGGACACACTGGACTCTGTTGGATTAAATCTTCAGTGACGAGGTGTGGCTGGTTCTGCAAGCCCTGCTGCAGCTCTGAGAAGCTGGAGGGCGACTGGGACCTGGAGGCAAGTGGCCTCCTCCTGTAAGAGGTGGGGCTGAGGAGTCAGTAGCGATGCGCTGGACTGGAAGGCAAGCAGAGGGGCTGCAGGGCTGCTTCTGGGAGGTGATGGGCAACCCACTGCCTCCTTCCCAAGGCTGGGGAGGAGAGGACCTGGGGCAGAGCACAGGCAGTGAGTGGGTTTGCTTTGAAACTGGAGCAGAGCAAAAAGGGGAGGCTGTCCTGGGAAATACTGGTTGCACAGAGAGGGTTCTGTTCCAGAGTCAAGATGTAGCCTAACGGCTGGACACCGAGCGTTCACCGAGGCAGCTTCTGCTGACTTGGCATTTGGGGTGCTCGTAAGAGTGTGCTCTGCTTTAGTGCCCCGGTGCAAGAGGGACGTTGGAAAATTAGGGCTGCAATAGATCCGCTGACTGGAAAGCATGCAGCGTAGGGGGTGAAAGGATGCTGAGAGCTCTGCCGGTCGCAGGGAAGGTGAGCAGGGAGCTGGCTGCAGTCCTTGAGAACGTGCCTGGCCGCAGGCGGCTGTAGCAGGGAGCTGCTCAGATAAAGGCAGGACTGGAAACCAGCATCGGTCTGGAAACAGGGCTCACGCTTCAGCCGTGTGCGTGTTCAGCTACTGAAACACGCTACCAAATAGGGCAGTGGACTTGCCATCACTACATGTTTTACGTTGAGAACAGCTTTTTCCCTGTCAGACTGAGTCTAGCTCAAAAGAGACGTGCTGCGAGAAGCTCCCGCAGCTTGTGTAAGCAACAGGCCGGACCAAAGGAGTCCCTGCTCGCTCTGATGTTCGGAGGGATCTTCTGGGCTGCTTCTCTGAAGGAGTGTGCTGGTCAGGGGCGTGCACGGGCACAGCGGCAGCGTGCACTGGCACAAGGGTTCAGGCACCTCTACGTTGTGTTAGTGGAGTCTGCAAGCACAAGGTCCTCTTTCTGCCCACCCTTTCTATCTCAGGATCATGGAACGGTTTGGGTAGGAAGGAACCTGTAATGGCCATCCAGTCCAACCCCCCTGCCAGGAGCAGGGACATCTCCAACCAGATCAGGTTGCTCAGAGCCCCGTCCAACCTGGCCTGGAATGTTTCCAGAGATGGGGCATCCACCACCTCTCTGGGCAACCTGTGCCAGTGTTCCACCACTCTCATCTTACTGGAACCAAGATGATCTCAGCAGAACCAGTAAAAGACACTGGAGGATAAACTCTGGCACTGCTGTGGGAATTAGACAGCCTGACTGGGGAAGGTCAATGAGCTGCAGACAGAAAATAGCCCCCAGCGCTCCCTCAGCTCCTGAGCAAAGGTCCTTTGCAGGCCAGAGCTGAGTTCTCGCTGGTGCTTTCCAAGTGGGGACTGGAGTGGGGCAACAGGACAAATTCCCAACGGAGTAAATAGCTCAGCGGGGAGCAGTGCGGTGTCAATCATCCCCTTGCTCGCTCTGGAGTGACTGTGGGGTCGGGAGCCTGGCAGGTGGCTGTGTGCTGCCTTGAAGACACCAGGTCTTGTTTTTGACTCTCACAGATTGCACAGTTCCTTGGGTAACTCGTAAACCCTTCGACTTATCTTATCTTATCTTCCCATAGGGTTATGGTTGTCATTTAACCGCAGGTTTTATCTGAGGCAGTGCACAGCTGAGGAATGCGGCAGGACTCGTACTGCGCTGACGGAGGGACCTCCAAGGGCCAAGTGTCCTACACAGGGAGGGAGCAGAGCTGTGTTGCTCGGGAGCGGGGCTGCAATCTGTGGGCATTAAACGGCTCCCAAGGGCAGGCACGATGAGATCTACTGCTGTTTTCACCCGAGGTGGCAAGGAAATTGAGCGTTTGCCGTTACTCTAGTGGGACAGTTGATGCAGGTGGAGCAGGCACCTGCATGAAGTCTTGTCCAAGGTGTTACCGAGGTTCCAGTGGACTGAGCTCTGGTCTCATCTCCATGGCAGTGAAGCAGAGAGCGGGACAAGTGTCTCTGTAGCCTCGGTGCAAGTGATGGGACAGCACTTGGGATGTTGGGAGGTTACCCAAAGAGGCATGAGCATGCAAAGTGAGCCCCGTTCTTCTGAGACCCTGGGACCTATCACACGTGAATGGCATTCAGGGATCACACATGACCAGTAGCTTTCTTGAGCTCAGGGGTTTGCTGGGTGCACAGAGGTGTAGTCGGTACGCCAAATGCAAGGTGCCAGGCTCGCTGTAGAGATGGTCCACTTTGTCCAGTGGGAACAACCAGGATTTCCAGATAAACATCGAGTTGTGTGGGGACAGGCTTTCCAGCTGGAAGAGGGAAAGTTTCCAGGAACAGCAGCTCTGTATTCTGCGCCTGGTTCCCTGGAAACCATGTGGGCAAGCAGGGCAGGCGAGCAGGTCGCTGGGAGAGCTTTACTCTGCCAAAGCTGCTGAGGGAAACCCCGAGGAGGTCACGCGTAGGTGTCTGCTGTCCTGAGGGGTTTATCAGGAAAAGGTGACCCACGTTGTTGACCCTGGGATGTGGCCAGGACCACAGCATGACCCTCTGAGGCGCAGGGAGTCTGACCCCAAGGCCTGAGTACACACAAGGGCTCAGAACCACCCCTCCTGGTTTTCATGTCTCAGAAATGTTGTATTTGTGTTCACAAGTGTGGCAGGGGCCTGCCGAGCTGCTGGGGCCAGGAGGGGAGGTGATGTCACAGTAAAACCAGTTTGTTTTCTTGGTCCCACTACATGCTGAAAAGCTTTGTTGTGTCCCCCTGGCCTTGGCTGGAGACCACCAGCTGCTTCTGAACAGCTGGGCCACCTCTTAGCACGGTGATGGCTGAAGAAGCTGCCACTCAATGGCCCAGCTTGGATGTGCCCCAGGCTGGGAGCAGCAAGGCCGCCTCTAAAGCTGGCTCAGTGACAGGAGTGACCCACACCTGTAAGTCACCTGGAGCTGGTGCTGAGCAGCTTGAAGGAGCAGGGGAGCCTGGCGTGACCAGGGCTGGGGTGCAGGGCGAGGGCTTGGCATCCCCTGCCAGGCTGCTGCTCTGCCATGTGTTTTCTGTGCTCCTCTCATCCCCAGGATGCGCGAAGTGGACCTGGGCTGCGGGAAGGCTCTGCTTATCAAGGAGAGCGGCGAGTTCCACGCCGTGGGACACAAGTGTCCCCACTACGGGGCACCGCTGGTCAAAGGTCAGTCTGCACCACGTCCTTAGAGAGGACCAAAGGGCATCGTAGTGTTGGCAAAAGACAGCCCAGTGTTCATCCAGCTGTGCTGATGGGCATGTCGTGGTGCCACGCCGCGTGCTCAGCATCATCTTGGCATCTTCTTGCTGGGGGAGGGCAAGGGCAGGAAGCTGGGGTGCTCAAACTTTCTTGGGGTCACTTTGCCACAGCTCTGGTTTGCTGGTGACCCAAGGTTGCCACTGCTGGTCACAGGGCTGGGGCTTTTTTGGGTGACTTGAGCAAAACTGCACAGGCACTGTTAAATTCAACTTCTGCTTCCTCCTTCCGTTGGAGCTGAACTTGTCTTGGATGGTAGGAAACACCTGCAGCTCACTGTCCCCATGCAAAGCCTGTTTTTATGGGGCTTTTCATAGTGTGCTGTTCATCAGTTCCCAGCCGCTGAGGAATTAAAAAAATGTCTTAAAGGGAAAAATAAATCACCTTACGATTTTTGAGGCC
The DNA here is from genome assembly GCA_011801015.1 of Ardeotis arabs. Taxonomy (NCBI): domain Eukaryota; kingdom Metazoa; phylum Chordata; class Aves; order Otidiformes; family Otididae; genus Ardeotis; species Ardeotis arabs. The sequence continues at coordinate 24,074 of JAAGAY010012411.1, forward strand.
ACCCAGTCTTAAAAAAACCCACAGAACCACAGCTCTCTGTACATCAAAATCCTCTTGGTGGCGGAAGGAGGAAGCTCTTTGGGTTGATGGGATCCTTTCAGTAGCAAAAAGAAATGCTGCTGATTGAAGTGGGACGAGGTGCAGTGGTTTCCCATCTTAGCACTTCAAAAATAGCATTTTCTCAGCTCGAGCTTCAGGCAAGTCCCTACCCAGGGACAGGGATCCTGCCCCCACGTCCCCGTGTGTGGTGGGTGACGAGGCGCGGCACTGCTGTGCCTCGGCAAGCGAAGGTGCAAGCTCAGGACCAGTCCAGCATGGACAAATTGTCGTTGTTCGCTCTGCCCCGGCGTTGTGAGCTGGCTCTTTCAGGCAGGGAAAGCCAAAGTCCAAGGTTTGCTTCTGAGCAAACACTTGCAAGGAGTGACCTTGTGGCTCTGGGCATGCCCCGCGCCTTCCTGGCGGTGTGCAGGCTCGTTGCTGTCTCAGGATCTGTTCTGAAACACCCTCGCTCTAAACAGGTGATGCTCTCCCTGAGGCGCCACTTGCTCCGGGTGCTGCTGGGGCTTGTGCAGGTGCCTGCGAGATCCTGGCGCCTGCAGCCCCCGGCCCTGCTGGAGAGCGAGATCACATTCCAGGCAGAGCCGACAGCTTTGGAGCTGGGCTCAAAGGCGCTGGAAGGGCACTGCCAGTGAGGGTGTTTTAGATGGGATCCCCCGTACAACTCCCAGTTGGTAACTGTGTTCATCATCCACCCAAACAGCTGGACTGGTCCCATGCACACGTTAAGAGAACTCCACATCACATGGCCCAGATGGCGTTGACCGTCCAGGTCCATGGCAGCTGCCATGTAGGCTGCCAACAGCTGTAGGAGAGGTGACACCTCTGCGTAAAGGAGTGTCATGGGGACACACTCTCAGAGTCTGAACTTTGAAGCTGCTCTGCGTGGAGTGGCACCGCTCCTGCCACCACAGGAGGCCCTGGGCAGTAACCTTCAGCCTTCAGGAGGTGAGCCTCACCCAGCAGCAGCGTTTACGTTGTGAAGAAGTCAAGGAGACTACCATCATCGGGACAGCAGGAGGGAGACCTGGCCTTCGCCATCCCTGCCCGGCCAGGTCATGGCAGCTCCATCTCAGCAGGCAGGGAGGATGGGAGGCAGCTGCAGGGCAGCACCAACTCTGCTCTGCTGTGTTTCCTGCAGGGGTTTTGTCCAAAGGAAGAGTCCGCTGTCCTTGGCATGGAGCTTGCTTCAGCATCAGCACAGGTGACATAGAGGACTTTCCCGGCTTGGACAGCTTACCCAGGTTCCAGGTGAGACCTTCGTTCTTGCAGCAGCAGAGGAAATCACAGAATCACAGAACGGTTTGGGTTGGAAGGGACCTATAAAGGCCATCCAGTCCAACCCCCCTGCAAGGAGCAGGGACATCTCCAAGCAGATCGCATTGCTTAAAGCCCCATCCAACTTTGACCACTTCCAATGATGGGGCATCCACCACCTCTGGGCAACCTGGGACAGTGCTCCACCACCCTCAGTGTGAAAAATTTCTTCCTAATATCCAATTTAAATCTACTCTCTTTTCATTTAAAACCATCACCCCTTGTCCTGTCACACTAGGCCCTGCTGAAGAGTCTCTCCCCACCTTCCCTGCAGCCCCCTTTGGGCACTGGGAGCCGCTCTCAGGTCTCCCCGGAGCCTCCTCTTCTCCAGGCTGAACAGCCCCAGCTCTCCCAGCCTGGCCTCACAGCAGAGCTGCTCCAGCCCTCTGATCATCTTTGTGGCCTCCTCTGGACCCTCTCCAACAGCTCCACATCCTTCTGATGTTGAGGGCTCCAGAACTGGATGCAGTGCTGCAGGGGGGTCTCACCAGGGCAGAGTAGAGGGGCAGAATCCCCTCCCTCGACCTGCTGCCACGCTGCTGGGGATGCAGCCCAGGATGCCGTTGGCCTTCTGGGCCGCAAGAGCCCATTGCCGGCTCCTGTTGAGCTTCTCGTCCACCAGCACCCCCAAGTCCTTCTCCTCAGGGCTGCTCTTGATCCATTCTGCGCCCAGCCTGGATTTGTGCCTGGGATTGCCCTGACCCAGGTGCAGGACCTTGCCCTTGGCCTGGTTGAACTGCATGAGGTTGGCACGGGCCCACCTCTCCTGCCTGTCCAGGTCCCTCTGGATGGCACCATCCCCTCCAGCGTGTCGACGGCACCACATAGCTTCGTGTCATCTGCAAAATGGCTGTTTGCATTGGGATAAGCGTGCATGGAGCAAACATTTTCCAAGCACATGCTGGCGTGGCCAGTGGAGAGCACACCTCACCCAGCCCTCCTTCCTCCCTGCAGCTCCCCTTGCACTCGCCTGCGGGTATCAGACACCTCCTGGGAACTGGAGGCTGCAGGTGCACAGTTTGGGAGGTCTCTTGTGCAGGAGTGGGGTGGGACTGAGAAACCAGCCCTGAGCCTGAGATAGAAATCAGGTTTTACACCGAGCACCGGGGCAGAGTTGATACGAGACAGGAAACATCCCGCAGCCCCAGGCTGGGACGAATCCTGCCACAGCCTGAGCCGTGCTCGCAGGAGGCCTGGTGAGATCACTGCTCCGTTCGTTAGCTGTTGCACAGAGGGAGTAATCACCCTCCTCACACCAGAGACACTCACTGTCCTGCAAACCGCTGCTGTTCTGTCACCCCCAGGTGAAGATCGAGAAGGAGAAGGTGTACATCCGAGCAAGCAAGCAGGTGAGAGGCCACTGGCATCCCAAAATCAAGGCCCACGCTTTGGCTTTTTGCTCTGTGTGCATGGGGGTGAGGGCAAAATGGTTCTCTGTGGGCCCTCTGGCAGGGGAAGCAGTCCTGAACAGAAGGATGCATGAACAGCCAACACAGGCAAACCAAAGGTCTGCCTAGCCCGCTCCTGCCCAAGCAACAGCCTGATGTTCCTACAGAGGCACGAGCGGAGCAGGGCAGAGGTGGTGTGACTCCTTCCCATCCTGTCTGTGCTTCTCCAGCCTCCCTGCAGCTGCTGGCCACCTGAGCTGGGATGTCCATGGATACAGGAGGTCTCACTGGCTGTTCTGAACTTGTCCTATGTTTCCTCGAGCTCAGAGCAACTTTTAATTTAGTTGGCCCATGGAAACAGGCCTCTTCCACCAGCCTTTTGGCCTTGTCTGCTGGGGCTGAATGTGGCAGGGCGATGACAGAGGTGATCTGTGCTCCCTCTTGAGCCCAGACATCAGTTACTTTTGCGGAGAGGAACCTGGTTTGTGGGCAGGGAGGGCTCTCACCCTGAGACGGGATGCAGAGTGAAGCCCATTCAGGTCACTGCCATCTTTATTTCCTTGAAAAGCCTTCATCTGATGCACGTTTGCATGTATGCATGTGTGAATCCAGTGGCTCAGAACCAGCCAGACCTTAGAGCACTTGTGTTAGATCCAGAGAGGTCACCTGAATGGCAGCACTTCTACTCCAGCTCATTCGGGTGGGATGCGATGAAGAGGGTTGACCCCGTTCCCTCTACCAGAAATGGATTTTGGCCTCTGATGGCTGGTGACAAGGGGTCTGTGCAGCAGGGCTACAGTAGCATAGGTCCTTGGGTGTGCTCTGGAGTGTTGGACAGGCCCATCTCCTTCTTTGGATACAGAATCACAGAAGAGTTTGGGTGGGAAGGGACCTTTAAAGCCCATCCAGTCCAACGCCCCTGCAAGGAGCAGGGACATCTCCAACCAGATCTGGTTGCTGAGACCCCCGGCCAACCTGGCCTGGAATGTTTCCAGGGCCGGGCATCCACTGCCTCTCTGGACAACCTGCGGTATACAAGCTCTGCTCATGTGCAGGATAAAGTTCCTGATAGGACTTCTGCATTTCCCTCTCACCCGTTGGTTGCAGAATTGCACAATGACACATGTGGGCTGCTTTTTCTGCCTTTTTTCTTTTCCCTAGCTCTGTGTATCTGGATGAATTTGCAGATGATAATGGATTTATTTTTCTTTTGTACCTTGTGAGGGGGTGGTGCTCTGGATGGGTTTGGAGTCCTTGGTGGGTACAAGGATGCAGTTGTTTCCTTTCTATCCATGTTATTTTATGACAATAGTGTCGTTGTCCCCATTCCTGCCTGGCTACCCAGGTTAAAGCTGAGAAGAGATAATGACTTTTCTTCTTGTTGTTGGTGGCATAGGCTCTTCAGACACAGAGGAGGACAAAGATGATGGCAAAATGCATCTCGTTGAGCAACTATAACCTGAGCAGTACCAACGTGCTGATCATCGGTGCAGGTAGCAGGTGGCATGTGCTGGGACACCACGTGTGTCCCCTCCTGGGCAGGGGTGTGGAGAGCAGGCTGTCTGTGTGCCATGCACCTTCTGTCACCCCTCCTGCATCCCTCCCTGTGCAAACGGTCAGACCAGACCAGACCTGAGCCTTTTTGTCCTACACACTAATGGCCCAAAGGTGCCCTGTGCCTCTGGTCTGTGGAGAAATTCTTCCATCTTCCCAGAAAAACATCAAATCTCTGCATGAAATAGTAAAACCACCAAGCTACCTTTTCTTATCTCTTGTCCCAGCTCCATTTGTGTAATGCAAATTTTGTAGAAAGCCTGATTGAGTGAATCCCATCTACTCACTTTGCCTGTTTCTGGAATGGGTTGGACGCTAGGCTGGACCATGTTGTGGTGAAACGGAGGGTGGAAGGAGGACACAAGCTGTCCGATGTTGGACCGGGGGCTGGGAGGGAATAGCTGCTCCTGGCACATGGGTTGTTCCTGTTGCTCATGTGAGGGTCATCCTGGCATCAGTGCAGCACCAGTCCTGGCTCTGCATGCTCCAGGCAGTGTGCACAGGATGTTCACTCACCTGTCTCTTCTACTCTCCCCCGCCTCCATCAACAGGAGCATTGTTTTGATGGACCAAACCATGATACTGTCCAGGTCCATCTTCTTTCATTGGTATCACAGAAACTGTGGCCCTTACAACACTCATCACTGGGCGAGGCTTCCTTGGTTGAGAAGAGACTCAGGACTTCTCACCTGAGCTCTCAAGTTTGACCAAGGAAGAAGGGACATGCCCATCAAGCTGCCTGGCTGCAGAGGGAAGCCCCAAGGAAGCTTTTTGTTTGACTTAGCCTTTTTTATATGTTTAAAAACAAGCAAACAAAAAAAAAAACCTCAAAGAAATTGCATGCAAAATCCTCTACAGTGAAGCACGCAACCCACACTTCAGCCGTGAAGAAGGGAGGGCTCCTTGCCCCTGTGTTCAGCTGTAAATTCTCCAAGAGCTGAGGGTGCAGGGGGGAAGCTGCAAGACCCTTCCCTGACCAGGGGAGTGCAAGGGTCTGAGCAGCCACCGGTGCCCCTGAGCTTGTGAGAGGTGTGTGGGTGTTGGCAGCACTCCTTAGGCGTGCTCTTTGTGGGTTTGTGTGAGTTCAGGGACAGAAGAGTCCCGCAGAGGGTTAATGTCATGCTCCGCAGACAGAGAGTCCCTCCTCCTGCTGGTGCATCCACCCCGACTGGCCTCCCGTGCAAGCTACTTGACTTGGGAAGGGTCCTGAAATAAGGGCAGGGCTAGTGGAGACGGCGATTTTGGAGTCAGCCCCGCTGGGGTTTAGGAGTAAAGGGTTCAGACCTTCAAATGCCCCATACGTACAACTGCCACCGGTCTTCCTTCTCCCTCAGGGGCAGCAGGACTGGTCTGTGCAGAGACCTTGCGCCAGGAGGGTTTCTCAGACAGGATTGTGATGTGCACCATGGACAGACACTTGCCCTATGACAGACCAAAGCTCAGTAAGGTTTGTATCACTTCAGGTATGGCTCGTTTCTCCCCGGTTTTAAAATTTGTCCTAGGACCTTTCCCCATTGTTATTCGTTGCAGCAGCATGTTTCTTCTTCCTTATTTTGTCCTGTCTCTGTTTTCCCTTGAATTTTCTTCTCTGTTGGGACTGAAATATGAAACACAAAAGAGGAGTTGTTCAAACTCCTGAACTAAGAGTACTCCAGCACAGAACAATGGTGTTCTTCATAGGTCTAGCAATAGCTGTCTTGGCCAGCTTGTACCTTGATGGATCTTCTTATTATGTTTCTGGATCAAAATCTTTATGGCAAGGAAATGGGACATGTGAAAATATGGTATTACCTCCCAGGATGTTTATTAGTGCGTGGTTCTTACTACCCAGTGATGCTCCATGCCACAATTATAGAATAATAACAGTTGGAAAAGACCGCTAAGATCATCAAGTCCAACCATCAACCCAACACCACCATGCCTACTAAACCATGTCCCGAAGTGCCACGTCTACATGTTTTTTGAACACCTCTGGGGATGGTGACTGCACTACTTCCCTGGGCAGCCTGTTCCCATGCTTGATAACCCCTTCAGTGAAGAAATTTTTTCTAATATGCAATCTAAACCTCCCCTGCCGTAACGTGAGGCCATTTCCTCTCGTTCTATCACTCATTACTTGGGAGAAGAGACCAACACCCACCTTGCTACAATCTCCTTCCAGGCAGCTGTAGAGAGCAATGAGGTCTCCCTTCAGTCTCCTCTTCTCCAGACTAAACAACCCCAGTTCCCTCAGCCGCTCCTCATCAGACTTGTGCTCCAGACCCTTCACCAGCTTTGTTGCCCTTCTCTGGACACACTCCAGCAACTCAACGTCCTTCTTGTACTGAGGGACTCAAAACTGAACACTGTATGGTGATTATCAGTCATCATCACAACTTGGTAACTTGATCGCAGTGCAAAGATAACTTTTTCTGGCACACATCCCATTTTGCATGCCAATTTGTAGACACGGGATGATCTTCTAATCACATTTTTTATTACTGATTTGTGAGCCTGACTTGATATCAGACAGCAGCTCAGGTTGGACAGCAGCATTTGATCTTGAAGCTTGGAGATAACATAAGAACAAGTGGTGTATGCATTTCCCTTGATGTCAGAGATGCTTATCTCTGGGGGCTGGTGCTCTACAACTGCAGCGTCTAACTCTGCTTCCAGTCCCAAGGCAAAGTGATTTTCAAGGGCAGGCAAATATACATGTGGTTTTTTGAGAGAATTCAAGCCATTTCTGCGCTTGGACAAGACTTGCTTGGGGTGAGGAGCAGCTGGCTGAAACCTGCGTTCAAGAGTCACAGAGGTTGTGCTGGGGAGCTTGGAGAAGCTTGTGGTCCCCGTCCCAGCTGGGCAGCTCTCCAAAACACTTACCTCCGCTGTGTGAGTCTTTGCCTTTTTGACTCTCTGTTAAATAGTAAGAACATCTCACGCGCCAGAGATGTTATGCATAGTTTGTTAACCTCTCCACTAAACACCTCTGGCTGTAGTTGCTTTTGGAAGGTGCACAAAGCCTATGGAAGAGAAGGCAGAATTTTCAGGAACAGGCTAGGAAAAAAAGGGGATTTTTGTTGATCCTGTTGTGAGTGGGAATAACCCTGGAAAGACTCATTAGAGGAGGAGCATGTAAAGCTGTAAGCAGCAGACTTCTTGTCTCTTGAAACTGCAGCATTCCTGTTCTCAATCTGTCCTGAGGACCTGCCAGACTGTTCCGCTTTGTCCCCTTCGGACCACGACCTGCTCCCTGGTGTGCTGCAACATCCCCGTTACCATCTCCGGAGCATGGGGCAGCGGCAAAAACCGTGGTGGTTGTGTGCTGCCCTCCACTGCCCTCCCTGCAGGTCGGCGTGGGGGCCACCGCTCCCGAGCTGTGGGGTCAGACATTGGGTGTTTAAAGAATCTGCAGTAAAACCTCTATGACCCTTCACCTTCCTCAAGTCCTACGATATGGGTTTCTTCTGAGTACAGCGTTCTCTCAAGTCAGGGTACGGGAGTGTCCTGCAGGGCTCATCCCGGCCCCTAGCTGAGCCACCTCCAGGGAGAAGGACCTTACACATCCATCCCCAGGAGCAGATGGTGAAGCCCTTGATTCCTGCATCCCCCATCCCTCATGGGTCAAGCCCAAACGCCATGCCTGTGTGGCACGGGTAGAAGACACTGCTGCCCAGCACTGTGTGATAAGTTGCAGGGCTTGACCAGTGGTCTTCAGATCAGTGGTCTTAGGAGGGTGGCACAAGAAAGACTGCTCTTCCAGAGGTTTTCCAAGAGGACCCCACATCTCATCCCTCTAGGACAAGAGGAAATGGCCTCAAGTTGTGGCAGGGGAGGTTTAGATTGGATATGAGAAAACATTTCTTTACTGAAAGAGCAGTGAAGCACTGGAACAGGCTGCCCAAGGAAATGGTGGAGTCACCATCCCCAGAGGTGTTCAAAGAATGTGTAAACATGGCACTTCGGGACATGGTTTAGTAGGCGTGGTGGTGTTAGGTTGATGATCTTGGAGGTCTTTTCCAACCTTAAAGATTCTATGATTCTATGTGCATGGCCATGCCCATCTCCGCTGTGCCGCAGGCAGGGAGGGATGCGCTGGAGCATGGAGCAGCCTGCATGCGCGTCACTCGGTGCTCAGCTTGTCCTCAGCCTACATTTGAGCTTGTGTGCGCAGAGTTAGGAGGACAGGTGAACTCAGGCTCAAATGTGAGCTCAACCCTGTGGGTAAAGATGATGTCGGTCTCACCTAAGTGACAAGGGAAGGCTGGAAGAGCAAGAACCTTTATCCTGCAGCTAAAGATGAACAGGTACGGGCCACATGCCCTGGCTTCAGCTTTTGAGTGGACTTGGGCTGCATAACTTGGGTGCTTTTGAAAGTGTTGCCCTTGCTGTGTTAATGCTGATGGTTCTTATTGCTCTTCTAGCTTCCATGTCCCCTGGCAACTGGTTGTTTTCCAAATAATGGGGCTTTTCTTTGGCTTCTATGAGCTTGTGTGTGTTACGAGGTCTGAGCAGGCAGAGAAGGAGCCAGAGCCCAGTCCAGCATCTTGTGACGACTTTTACTTGAACAGGCTTTGATTCCAGCCCCTGTAGAGCAACTCCCTTAAGCTGTGCCGTAAGAACTGACTTAAGACTACCACTGACTTGTGTTGGTAACAGGCATTTCTCCGCTTGCCTGTCCAACCCGCAGTTGTTGACAGAAAAATGTCTTTTTTCGCAGTCAATGGATTCCCACCCGGAGCAGATCGCCCTGCGTCCCAAGGAGTTCTTCCGCACCTACGACATCGAAGTCCTGACCGAGATGCAGGTAGGGATTGTCCTGTGCGTGCCTGCAGGCCGTCTGCTGCCAGCACTGGTAGGGGAAGGCTGTGTTTAGGAAACGTGGCGGCTGTCGCTGTTGTTGGCCCACTGGACGCCGTTGCAGAAATGTTGGGTGTCCCCAGCTCCCTTTTTACGCTGCAGAGCGCAGGTCGCCCGTGGTTGTTCAAAACCACGGTTTATGCCATTCCTCCCGTGGTAGGACAGACAGCTGGTGCAAACTCCATGGCGGCCATCGTTTCTTACCTGCCGTTTGCGAGCATCCTCACATGGATCTGGGGTGACCAGTTGGCCTCCGAGCAGGGTAATCAGCCTGCAAGCAGCGCAGACAGCGATGGCTGAAATGTTTCTCCTCATTATTATATTTATACTGGGAGATCTTCAAGGTTTTGTGAAAAGGCAGCTAGGAATACCTAAGGCCTGAACTGGCTGAGCTGCGGACAGGAATACCGGGCACTAAAACCTATCATCAAAGCGGGTTGGGCTGGGAGCTCAGTGAGTGTCCAGGATTTCATCCCTTAACATTGTTTAGGAATGATTTCAGGTTGCGGCTGTGGATATCAAGAACAAGACAGCCGTGTTCAAGGATGGATTTAAGATGGAATACAACAAGCTGCTGATAGCGACTGGAAACATGTAAGCTACGAACAAACATTTTAAAGATCAAGAAAAACCGTTTTATCGGAGAATGTGAGGAGCCTGTGCCTGGGGATAAGGGGTCAAATATGGCGGTTGAATTTGGACACTGAATTTGTTTGCAAGAGTGTTTGCAGAAAAGGCACGGAGCACCTATTAGATATGTCTGTATATATCTATATCTATAGCTGTATCATCCTTATCTTTATTGATGTGATATATGTCCATATCATATACATCTACGTCTCGGTCTCTGTGAAGCTGTGCTGGTTATGTCTGCTCAGCCAAAGCTGAAAAGCCTCTGTGTCACCTGCGAGTCCCCCAGAAAGCAGGGGACCACCAGACATGGGGTTGGCGGGATGGCTGTGGGATTGGCTGCCTGGAGTCTTTCATGGCCAGCGTCAAGGTCCAGAGTGTTAACAAAAAGCACCCACTGAAGTAGCTGGGGTGTGTGGGCTGTTTGGTGTCAAAGAAACTGATAGAAAACTGAGATTTGAAAAGGTGAAGAATTTGCCAGCAGCCCTAGGGAACGCTGTGCTGTTCCCTAGGGCCCGGCTCGAGGGCGTATGGGAGAGACTCTGGACATTCCCACTGAGTTAATCATCTTAGAATATTAAAATTAATGCCCAGGACCTTCAAAGTATTTTCTTTAACAAAAGCCTCCAGAGTGGAAGTATCCTGTGGCTTTTTAGAGGTCATTTTTGCCACGTTGCTCTTCTTTTCACCCTTCAATAATACTCAACCCTGACAATCAGATAATTCATCCATCTGAATTTCCGTCTTTCACTTCCTGCCAGCCTTTAAGATGTTTCTCGACAATGAAAGCTTAATGCCTCTCTGTTGCAGCCTTACCTAGGTGCTGCTGTTGCCCCATGCTGACAGACCCCTTTGTGAGGCTTGCCTCCAGGAGGGAAGTTTCCAAGACCGAATCCTGGTCCAGCGGTAGGGACGGGCAGTAGCGATGTGCCTGTCCTGCTCCGGACAGCTGCTGGGGCGCAGAGCATCGCCCGGGACCCGCATCGTCCCTAGCGCCCTGGAATTAGCGCGTCGGTTTGTTTTCAATAGGAGATTTGTCAAAATTGAACTTTAGGATGAAAATGAGGCATCCTGGCTCCCTTTCCTTGTGCTTTTCACACCAAAGCAGAAAACAAAGTCGGAGAAACGCAGCCCCTGCAAATTTTATCATCCAGGGAAAGGATGCTGTAGAGCAGCTGGAGCAGGGACTCCCGTTGCAAGCCTGTGTGCCACCGATAAGAGCAACAGCCCCACGGTGTGCCAACGGCTGGCGCTGGGGTCTGCGGCGCCGCAGCCAAAGTGCCGTCTGCACCAGCCGCCTAATGAGGTTCAAAAGAGGATCAAGCCTTTGGCAATAATTTCAAAATCCTTATGCACAAGCTGCAGGTACACCAGATAAATGTTTTTAGGGTACCTTAATTATTTAGCATCGTCTGTCCCAGTTCCAGATGTGCGCTGGGTATGAAGGGGCCAGATGTTAAGAAGTGCACGGTTAAACTGCTGCAGCATCAGCAGCGTGCCCCTAGGAACCGATAGCGGAACCCGCATCTGCGGAGGCTCATGAAACTTTCAATATCTGGCTGCAAAGCATCTGCTGGAGGACAGAGCGAGTTTCCTGTGTCCCACCAAGCTTCTGAAAATTTTATGACATGCCAGCAGTTCAGCACAAACTTGCGAAGCAGTTCTCGTGCTGCGTCGCCCCAGAGGGGAGCTCACCGCAGCCCTGCGGGTACCCCAGCACGCAGACGGGCTCGAGGGTGGCCACCGAGCTGCCCTGTTGCGCTGGCATTCGCGGTCACGCTCTGGCCGTTGTACACCAGCATTTGGGATTTTTATGTCTCCAACCCAGAGAAAGGTGAAAAAAGGAAAGGCTGAGATGCTGCTGGAGCCCAGAAAGGGGGTCTGCAGTCCCAATTGCCACCGCGGGGTCAAGAAAAGCACCTGTATCACCCTCAGTCTGTGTTTTTCAGGCCTAAAGCTCTCAGTTGCAAAGGCAAGGAGGTGGAAAACGTTTTCAACATCCGGACGCCCGAAGATGCCAACCGTGTCGTGAAGCTGGCCACAAGCAAGAACGTGGTGATTGTGGGAGCATCCTTCCTGGGTGAGCGCTCACTCCACGGGTGTCCGCATCTCGGCTGTCCATGTCATCCTGCAGACAGTCCCAGTCCCTCGCCCAGTTTGTCACTGCCCAGTTAGAGGTAGCCCTCCCCCCCCCCCAAACTGGACCTCGGGGTGGTCCGACCTACAGCTCCAGGTGGGTGGTAAGGACACCTCCTTGCTGAAGAAATATATTTTACTGAAGAGGCTGGGCCGTTCAGCTTGCTGGGACACAGACATCACTGTCCCAGTCTGAAAAGCCCACAGCAAGCCCAGTACTGGTGCTAGAGTGGTTTCAAATCTCGTGTGTCTAGATTTGGCTTCAGTTGGGAGGATCTTGTTGGTACGTGAAAGCCTGTGGGATTGTTTCTCTTTGATTTTTTTTATCCGAGTGGTGAATTTGTAAAATGCACAGAAAAAACCTTGTCGTTTCTTTGATAGTTCTTCTTTTTGCTTTATATGATTCTAACAAAATTATTGTGGGTCCTGCAAGCCTTCAGCATAAGTGGCTATTAGTCAGGCAATATATACATAAAATGTTCAGTATTTGTTTTTCTTCTTTTTTTAAAAAAATCCTGTTTTAGTGGTTCAATCATCTACAGAAAAGCATGTGGTGTGAGGTGCCAATTGCAAACTTCACATCATCGAAAAGATCCGTTTCCAAAAAAACCCCAACAGATAGAAAATCTCTTGTTGAAGATTCTCATGCAATTGCCAGCACCAAAAATGTCCTGTTCTGATCGGAGAAAACAGCTAGTCACAAGGGCTGTTTTCAGCCCACAGCTCCTTACCCTTGCTGAGACAGTCCCAGATGAGGATGGTTTCCCTCATCTGAGGTCCATCGCTCCAAGTGCTTCCTGAGGCACTCTGGAACTTCACCATGGCTGGTTCCTCCCTTCGGTCTTTGAAACCTGCGTCTAAGAGCAAATTGCCATAAATCATAAATCTCACCTGAAATGGCGTGGCCGCCAGGTCTGATGGCACCCCAGATCTCCCAGTAGAGCAGCTCCAACCTCCCAGACCAGGAGTAGGCAGGGCCACTACTCCACTGCTGGGGATGCAGGGCAGTGCTGGGGGGGTTCCCGTGGCCACTTGGACCTGTTTCCTTCCCCCAGGGATGGAGGTGGCCGCCTACCTCGCGGAGAGGGCCCACTCCGTGTCCTTAGTGGAGCTGGAGGAAGTCCCCTTCAAGAAGTTCTTTGGGGAGAGGGTTGGCCGCACTGTCATGAAGGTGACTTCGCTTTCCTATCTGGGGGGTGGTTTTGGTGACAGAGCGGGTTCTGCTTGTCTCACTTATTGCACTAATTAATTTGCTATTTGACATTTATTGATTAAGCTGTGATGGCAGCAGTCACTAGAAAGAAAGAACGGGCTGCATCTTCTCTCTCATGGTCCGCGTGCTGTAGAGCACCTTCTCTGGACACATGTTGGGGACAGAGGTTGTGCCGACCCGCTTTGCGGCGTGGGCTGGGGCGAGCCTGGAGGGTGGGAAGGGCACTGCAGGGGGCACAGAGACACCAGAAACAGGAGTGATTTGGGGTCCTGATGTCCTCTGCTCTGTCCTGTGTCCCCCCTCCAGATGTTTGAGAGCAACAGGGTGAAGTTCTACATGCAGACAGAGGTCTTGGAGCTGCGGGAGCAAGAAGGCAAGGTAGGGTGTGGGCTGGGGCTTCCCGGGGGCACCGCTGCGGCATCCCCCTCCAAGGGGGGCTCCCTTTGTTGCTGCCCTCTGCTCTTTCCTGTCCCCTGAAATTCATATTCCTGGATTTAGCCTCAAGGAGCAAACGTGCTCCAGCGCGATATTGGGTGGTTTCATTGCTCCCATTTTCCTCCTGCTGCCATTGTAAGGAATGATGGTCAACTGGCATGTCAAAAATGAAGCGAGCTGCCAGCTTGGCTTGCTATCACTACAGGGTTTGGGTTTTGTTGTCCCTAAAGTAACTGTGATGTCCCCCTGTCTCTCACGCAGCTGAAGGAGGTCGTGCTGAAGAGCGGGAAGGTCCTGCGCGCTGACGTGTGTGTCGTTGGTGTTGGTAAGGGGCTGCTGCTGCGGGCACAGCGCCTGGTGGGCTGGCGGTGCTTTGCTCGGCGGAGGAGAAGCTGGAGGGGATGCAGCAGCGATGGGTCGCTGGGGCTGGGGAGCTGGGGGTGCTGGTGGTGATGTGCCAGCCCCGCTCAACTGCCATGCGTGAGTCTGCGTAGCAAGGCTGCAAAAGGGCTTTTTAGAGCCTCAGCCCCAAACTGCAACTGAAAATGTATTTGGAAAATAGTAATAGCTTCGGTTTTTCCAGAAAAAAAAACCCTATTCAAACCAATTTCATCCTCACAAGTTGTTTTTTTAAAGCCTCCCTAAACTGGATTTTTTTCCTCCGTTTTTTTTTTTAATTACACTTGGGGAAAAAAGTCCCTTTCTCACTCTGTAAATTTTCAAAATGGTGTGGACAGGAAGAATCACCAAATTAGTTTAATTCTGCTTTTGTTGTTTTATTGACTACTCCAATTTGTGAAGGCTAGAGGAAAAAAAAATTGAAAATGAAAGGTGAAGAGGTACAGATTGTGGAGGGGGCAGAGGAGCCCTGTCTGGAAACCTGAGGGCTCCCTTTTAAATACACTTTTTTTCAAAATATCTGTAAAAGATAAGTGGATTAACAGTTATCTTCAAGCACTAGGAAAAGGTGGTGAGCAGATTACACTGGTGCGCTGACGGCTTGGGGAGCAGTAGGGACCTCGGAGGGTGATGTGGTGGGGGCTGTCGGGTGCCTGGCTCTGCTCCCGTCTCCCAGAGCAGCCCCTTGGGGCAGACGGCTCGTCGGGCACAGGGAGATCTGCTGGCCTCGGGGCCAGCTCCCGGGGCTGTGGGGATGCCCGGCTACCGCGCCAGCAGCCCTTGCCTTCTCCCACAGGCGCAGTCCCAGCGACGGGCTTTCTCAAGCAGAGTGGCGTCAACATCGACTCCAAAGGTTTCATCGTGGTCAACAAGGTGAGCCTGGGGGCAGCCCCTTGCCTGGGGGAAAAGCAGGAGGAGCTGAGTCTGCTCTTCTCCAAGATGAGCTTCCCTGGGGCTCCTCGGGGCATTTCATCCACCGGGATGCTGGGAGTGTCACGCTGAAGCACCTGGGACCCCTCTGCAAGTGAGGGGTTTGCAAATCCCAGCCCTGGATGGGGCCTGGCTCTGAGCTGTTCTGGAATGGTGTGGATATTTTAGTGGGGAAAGAAATGGAGAAAGATCCACCTTTTCAAGGATCCCAAAGGATCTCCTCTTTCCTCCCTGCCTCCCCACCTCCACTCCTCTGGGAATGCTGTTGGTGCTGATGGGTGGTGTGTGCTGCGAGCAAGGAATAAGCCAAGCTCTGTTTGCAAACACTGACAGACCTTGGTCTTCTAAGAGGGGCTCCAGGACACCAGTCTGTGTCTCTTTTTACCGAGTAACCCTCTGGCAGAGGGATGCTGGAGGTCCCTGCCTGCGTTGCCCACTTTGAAAGTGAAGAACGCTAAATCAAATCCTAGCAGGGGATCCCACGGCCAAGCAGAAGTTGCCCCTGTGTTCCCGGGGACCGTGGCAGCCCTAGAGTGGTTCCCTGTTTTGGTTTGTGTTGGGTGCAAACCCCACCAACGCACGCTCCTGCTTCCCCCCTGCAGATGATGCAAACCAACATCCCCGGAGTCTTCGCAGCTGGTGACGCTGTCACGTTCCCGCTGGCCTTGAGGAATAACAAGAAGGTGAACGTCCCTCACTGGCAGATGGCCCATATGCATGGTAGGTGCTTTCAGGCCCTTGGCTTTGCAGCAGCAAATTGCTTACAGAAACGAGCCGTTTCCAGATCCCCAGGAAATTTCCAAGCCCTCTAGCGAGAGAATGAGACGACTGCCAGCAGGGAAACTGGGTAGTTGTTTGAGACGTTTTGAAGCTTGTTTATTTTATCCTACTTGATCTGCCTTCGCTTGCCAGCCTTCTCAATGTGCATTGCCTAACGATGCCTCGTTATAAACAGAGAGGTGCCCAGGGACAGGCTTTCACGTACGCCGTGTGCTCCCTGGCATCTGCAGTCGCTGCGGGAGCCCAGTCAGGACACTCAGCAGTTCACATCCTAATGTCAGCTGGGGCTCACATCCCCACCCGGGCTGCCCAGGCTGCCGGGCTGGCCCAGGAGAGTGCTGGAGAGCGGAGATCCTTCTCCTCTTCGCTCCAGCAAGCATGGAAAACTTGGCGTGATTGGCTGCCCTCAAATTTTCCAAGGCCACAACCCCATGGGGAGCTTGACCTCTGGATGGGTGCTCTGGGTGAGAAGTTTTGGAACCACACCTCCAGAGCTAGCCTTTGGACATAGCCCCGTCTCGTGCTGGTCCAGACGTGCTCTGTGGCGGGGACTGCACCCTAAGCATCTCCGTGCCCTCGGGGGGGTTTATCCATCCCGTCCCCATTTGTGGTGGGAGCTCAGCAAGCTCTCAGCCCTGTCGCAGTTGCAGAAGCTGGGTTGAAGCAGGCTCACGAGCACGTCGATGCTGTGCTGCAGCCTGAGGGCAGACCACAACGCTTGCCTGGCGTGGAGCTTCCTTGCTTATTCTGCTGCTTCTCTCTTCCAGGCCGTGTAGCCGCGCTGAACATGCTGGCCCACGGCATGGAGATCAGCACGGTCCCGTATTTGTGGACTGCTATGTTCGGGAAGAGCATCCGATACGCGGGTAAGGGGCTCCCTTACGTAGAGTTTGTGCTGCTGGAGGTGTCCTGGGACAGAGAAGCCACAGCCACCTCCCTCACTGTGAATCCGACACCCCAAGCTCTGCCTCGGGTTCTGGTTCCCTTCCTGGCTCCTCAGGGCTCCTCCAGAGCCTGTCTGCTCATGGCCATGGGGTGCAGGGGGGAGGGATGGCCCGGCATGAGCAGACACAGTCTCCCTGAACTTGCACTCGTCTGAAAAAGAAGGGATGCTTTCTGGTACCCTCTGGCAGCATCTTCTGGTGCTGCTCTCTTGGTGACTGCAGGATGCTCCTCATGTAGCTCTGGATTGAAACACTTCATCTTAGGGGCCAGAGCTGGATCCAGAGGAGCTGTTGCTGAATCCACTTCTTCTCTGCCCTCCAGGCCACGGGGAAGGATTCGATGATGTTGTCATTCAGGGAGATTTAGATGAACTGAAGTTTGTGGCTTTTTATACCAAGTAAGTGTTTCTCTTCTCCACGTTCCTACACAGGCATTTGTCTGAGCTTTTTCTGCTAGGCTGTAAAATATTTTTGCCAGAGCTTCTGTAAGTTTGTTTTGTTCCTCCCTGGACAATGAGGTTGCAGGACATGAATAAAAGGTCCCAGAGAAAGGATGTGCTAAGCATAAAGCAAGTTAAACTTGCCTTTGGACCTGATGTCTCTGCCAGATGTAGGGACTTCATCCGTTCACATAATATCTGAGAGCAGATAATGGCTTCTGTTAATTTGTTGCTGGCAGTTTCATCAAAGGTTTCCTTCTCATCTCATCTCTGTGTTAGTGATTTGTGACCAGGGCTGGACCGGGAGCTCAGGCACCACCGTTTCTGCTTCTGGTTTGACAAATTAAGCTCAAAAAACTCTTCTGCCTGTTAACAAGCTGTGCGGGTTAGCGAGAGCTCCGGAGCTTTCGTTACACCTGTAGTGAAACCCAACTCTCCCCAAGGCTGGGAGGCTGTCTGGGAATATTTTCCTGGGATGCGTTGACTGCTGGGATGCGCTGCCTCTGCTGTTCTCCAGCCACACTGACTGTTTAGACTGGCAAGACCACGCACCATGAATTTATCCCCAAAATATTTGCTGCTGTTTATTCTTTCGTTGCCTTTGTCCCATCCCAATCTGAGATCAACGGCCACAGAGCCTACTCACGCCCTGCAGCCCCCGCGAAGCCGCTCCGCAGCCCTTGTGTCACCCCATCCCAGGTCCCCCGGCCTCGCTGGGCGCAGCGAATGCAGCGTCACGGGGCCGGGCAGCCATGAGCCGCGCTGGCACACAGTTCTTTCCAGCACATAATCTTCTTTGAACCCTCTGTTCCTCCTTTCCATACCAGAGCATTTAGCTATTTATCCCAACCCTAATTAGAAGGGAAATGTCAGGTTGCTTTAATTAAACATCTGTGGAGCCTGTTCAGAAGGAAAGCCCCCAGCAAGGTGCACAGTCTCTGCCCTGCGCAGTGGCCTCGTGCTCAGCGTGCTGCCGGCGGTGCCTGGGCAGATCCGCCGGCACGCAGGAAAGCCGGGCTTGGTGGGCAGCAGCTCCCCGGCGGGGGGGCAGCAGGGGTCCACCGCTAAGCACTGCCACCCATGAGAGACTCCCAGAAATGGCTTTTGGGTACCGGAATGGCATCCCACATTGAGACCTTGCTGATGGCCAGGTTTCTCTCCATCATCAGATCCACCTGGTTGGTGCTTTCCCACAGATGCCAGGGTGCCCAGAGCTGTCTCTGCCACCTGGGCGCCCTAGGGATGCTCACCATGCCAGCACCAGTGAGACCATGGTGGGGCCAACCTGCAGCGCCAGCCCTGAGCTCTCTCCTGTCCCTTGTCCCACACCGCTGGCACAGTCCCCATGGTGCTCACGCCTTGGGACGGGTCCTGACCCTGGAGTGGGTTTTTCTCTTTGCTTCCCGCTTCTCTCCAGCATTTTGGTTTTGGGTGATGGAGCCATGGCCACCTGGGGCTGCCCTAACCGCTCTGCTCTGCTGGCCCTAGGAGCGACGAGGTGGTGGCTGTGGCCAGCGTGAACTACGACCCTATCGTGTCCAAGGTGGCTGAGGTCCTGGCTGCTGGCAGGACCATCCGAAAGCGCGATGTGGAGTAAGTAGATGCGTGGTGGGAAGTGGCACGGGGGCCGAGCACAGCCGTGGGGTGCAGGGCAGGGCTGAGCACCCCGAGGCAGGACCCCGGTGGGCACTGGGCAGCTCTTTCCCACCGGTCCCCACTCTGTACCCTTCTCACATCTCCCTTCCATCCCGCAATGTTGCCTCCCAGCTGTGTCCAGGTCTGGCACCCCACACGCAGTGGGTTTGTCCTAAACACCGGGATCCAAATCCTTGCACGCGTTCGATGGGACAGCGATGCTCACTGCTACCGGGCGCTGGCACATCACCGGGGCAGCGCTGCCTGACGCTGCGGTGCCCGCACACCCGGTGGGGCGAGGGACCCGCAGAGTGGGGCTGGCTGTGCTGCCTGCACACAACCCTCTGTGAGAGCAAAGCCCGGAGAGTGCGCAGTGCTGGGACGCCGGCCCTTGGTGTCGCAGCCTCCGGTTCCCTGGGGCGTAGCTCGTAGGCAAAGGGCATTTTTCTCCCCTTGCTTTCCTTTTGAGACTTTGTGCAGGAAAGAGCGTACCCCTGCGTGCAGAGGGTGGGTGCAGAACAAGGAGCTTTAAAGGGAGAATCAGAGCTGTGGGGGTATTGTGGGTCCCTGTCCCTGGGGTGTTTCCACATCTGGAATAAAAGCAGACTTTTCCAAAAGCTCAGGGAGAGAAGCACTCCCAGCCCTGAGCCGGCTCCTGGGACGGGGAGCATGTGGAAGGTCCACCCAGCCACCAGTGATTGGGGCACGGTCGTGCCCCCCATCTCCAGCCCGTCGGGAAATGGTTGCTGGCCGCCCAGTTTGCAGCTGGGAGGGAGGTGGCATCTCATGGGCAGCCCGGCGGCGGAGGGAGCTGCTGGCCTCCGTGGCACGGCTCGACGAGCCTGGGGGAAGCTGGATCACCTAAACCTACACGTCTTTTCTCTCTCTGTCTCCTTCTGCTTTCGCACCTTTCAGGCTGTTTGTCCGTCACGGCAAGTACGTTCGGTTTGGGGTCCGGGGTGCGCTGGGCGGGAGGGACAGCCAGCCCCCTGCTTGCGCCATGTCCCTGATTACCGTGTGGGGACACTGCTACGGCTGCGGCCTTGTTTGCAGCCCCCCCTGCCCCGCGGTGGGGCGATGCCACTGTGCTGGGCAGTGGGGCTGGGGGTGGCAGGAGCCACTCCGGGG
>JAAGAY010012436.1:0-20099 GCA_011801015.1 Ardeotis arabs
ATGAGAGTTGTAGATCACTGGAACAGGTTGCCCAGAGAGGTGGTGGATGCCCCATCCCTGGAAACGTTCAAGGCCAGGCTGGATGGGGCTCTGAGCGACCTGATCTGGTTGGAGATGTCCCTGCTCCTTGCAGGGGGGTTGGACTAGATGACCTTTGAAGGTCCCTTCCAACCCTAACCATTCTATGATTCTATGAAATACAAGCCTATATCCACTTAGACACCTAATTTCCTCTTATTTCAAGGGGAGTTAGAAGTCCGTCCTAACTCAATATTTTTGAACATTCTACTAGGGACAGGGGCTTTCAAGAGAATCAGGTGAGTTGATATAATCTTTACAGTGAGATCTCAGGGCGAGACTTATTGGTAATGAGAACCATTGCATTTTGTTATACTGGCAAGTTGTTTTTCAAGGCACTGGATAAACGGTGGAAAGAACATCTTGTGACTCCTGCTTAAAAAAAAAAAAACAAACCACAAACAAAAAACTAAAAAAGGGGAACTCAGAACAGTTGCTTAAAAATAATAAATGGAGAGCCACAACTGGGGATAGGCACATTTTTGTTTCAATGTTGAGCTTGTTTCTTCTTTCTCAAAAGACAAGAACAAAAAGAGTAATTCAGAAATAAATACTTAATACAACCTAGTGTTAAGATGTGGATCTGGCCCATGTCACGTATTAGAAACGTGGAAGAGCTGGACTTTTCTATCCCCATAATTTTTAGTCTCAAAGAACAAGAATTTTCACAGCTCCTAACTGACAATCTTTGATAAACAAAAACAATTTGTAGCTTATTTTATTGGCTATTCCTTTAGTGTTTGGAAGAATATGTCTGTGACCTTCTTTTTTTTTTTTTTTTTTTTTTTTTTTTTTTCCCTGAACTGAGTTCTTACAGAAGGTCACTTCAGTAAAAATGATAACAAAATTTGACACACAAAATCACAATATTCTGATATGTGTTTCTATTTAGTCAGGGCAAAGGCATCTCACAGGCAATTCCAAAATAATGTTTAAATAAAAAGTTCAAAGCTCCTTTCAACTTGCTGCAGATTTTACTGCATATTCTTAATAAACCCTCTTCATCTGCTACTGTTGAAATGGAAGCTTTCAAGCAATGTAAACCTAGCAAAAGCCTTTATGTTTTTTTTTTTTTTACTTCCTTCTTTCCTTACCAGCACTGCTATTATCACATGGTGTGTTCCACATGATAAGCCATTCATTAAAGCATCACCTACTGTTTTTTTCCTCCTCGGTACCAGCTAGAACATGATCTGTCTCTGCAGGAAGACATTGGACCTCTGACCTCTTTTGTAGCTATTCCAGGCAAATATAATAAACAGGGTTCACTGAGTTTGTGTAAATCTCTGATTATGTTTACTCTGAAATCCAAGTGTTCATCTCAGGCAGAAAAATTAAGGCTGATTTTCAAATATTATGTACAAACTCTAGCTACTAAGCATTCCATAATGAGCACTTTGGCAATTTAAAGCAAATTAGGGTTCCCACTAGGCAGTGAAGATATATGGTATAGTCAAGTAAAGATTGTATGTTGTTTGATGAAAAATAGGCATGCAGAAAAACGTGATACAGATCTCTGGCACCAGACGAATTAGGAGATCATGTGTTAGTGTACTTCATTACCGAAACTTTGCATCGTTCTTCACTTCTGAAAGCTCAGTTTCAGTTTGCTAATGATTTCTGCAGTAGTTTGAGTAAACATCACCCCGGAGAATCACCTGTTGTGACAATCTGTGCCCTTCTGCTATGATAATAGATGGAATTTTTAGGATTATGAAATGCAAAAAGGCAGTTGAGATATTGGTGAATCCTCCTTATGTAGAGAAAATCAACTCTGGGTGATCTGGCAACCCTCATTTTGAAGAGATTTGGTGGAAAACATTGAAAATGCCAAATTTCACTCAGTAGTAACTGCTGTATGATGGATCTCTGCTCAGACCAGAACATATCGCAGTACAAAGCAATGTATTACATCCTTCCAGGTGACAATATTTCATAGAGACATCATCCGAGGGAATAAGGGCAGATATCCGTGCCATTAATCTCAGCAGCAAGTAGGTATTCTGCTCAGCCCTATCAAACCTGTGGGGTCTGAATTTGTCTTTTGAAGAGGAAAAGGGACTTCTGTTTGTGCCTGGGAATTCAGAAATGGGATAGAAATGGGCACTGTTGCTGATAAGGTTGGCACTTGACTTGTTTTGTGCAATCAAAACCTACATAGGTGGAGAATTTCTCAATTCCATTTTACCATTTCTGAATTTGCTGGCTTAAACTTACCTCATTTTTGGATATAATTCTTTTCAGATTGGTTAGTAGGCTCATTATCTACTGACTACAAGGGAATTATGTTGCCTTACAGAAAGAAAAGGTCTGATCTACCAGCATTGTTCTCTGTGCAAGGTGGAAGAAAAAAAAAAAAAGAGTCCAAAAGAGTTAGGTGTCTGGAAGAAAACTGTAGATCTCATTATGTGTTCTTTAAAAGCACTGAAGTTAGAGATCATCTGGCTTCTCTTGGTGATTATTTTTACCTAAGAAAATGTGCTTTCTCTTGAAATTCAGTGAAGTTGAATGTGTAAAAAAAAAATATATAAAATTACCATTTTTTTCTTAAAAGAAAGAAATTTTGGAACATTCTGAAAATGCTATTGGAATGGTAATCTTTACATGCAGATTTTAAGTTTTACATTGCTGTTTTATTTGGATAGGACTCACAGAGCAGTTAGGATCTGCTATTATCTTACACAGTGAGAGAAGAAGATTTTTAACATGTTTTCTCTCCTTTCAGCATGGCTAAAAACTGATCCTCCCTGATGAGTAAAACTGCAATTTAGCAGGTTGTTCCCTAAATTTCGAAATTCCCATTTAGTTTGATTTCATTTCACCAGTCCTCTTCCTTCAAGGGTCACTATAAACTAGCAGAATACCCAAATTCATGCAATTCATTGGTTTTTTTTTTTGTTTCCCAACGGGATTACTCTGCGGCACTACTGGTTTAAAGTTTTAAGTGGCTTTACAAAATTTACTTTAGAGAAGTGCAACACGAAAGTGTGAGCTTAGAACCTGAGCAAAAGAACCTGGTTAAATTAGCTGATTTAATTTCCTTGAATTTTGACAAGAAATATTGGTCAGATTGTTGTTAGTGTTGAAGTTCTTTGTGCTGCAGAAGGCCAGAGGAAAAGAGGATAAATGGGATTTGAGCAGTTTTGTGTTGCGTATAGGGGAAATATCTGACTTCCTAAAGTACTGTAGTAAGAGAAATTAATTATCATTACCTCGTTAAGTCATTTCAACAGGTTTGGGTTCTTCTTTTGGTTTGTTTTTGCATAGCTCAGCTAAAGATTTTTGAAATTTCCACAGAGCGCTGCTTAGAAAAGAGGATGAATCAATTATTCATTGCAGAGATAGCACCAGAGTCTGCTTCTGTCCCCTTTCAGGAGTTCATTCAGTAGAGGGGTAAGCCCCGTAATGGTGTTGTTTTGTGTGAGTATGGGTGGGAGAAGCTGAATCATTATTAACTGCAAATTGATCGGTTGCTTTTTTAAATGAATTATTCATGAACAGATCTAAACTTCTGTGAATATATTCAGTATTCACCTAACAGTTGGGATGAACAACTTTCAGAAACTAGTGATTGACAGTGAACCTTCTGGTACACTATTTAAAAAATATTGATTCTTGGGCATGCTAATATATTTGTCTTTATCGTAAAACTCTACCAGACCCTATCAGTTGGCAAAGGCACATAAATAACTGGTTGTGTGACCTTCCTGCCCTGGATAAAACACATAGTACTTCATCCTGCTGTAGCATCTGTCCTTAAAAATTGTATTAAAGCTCATAAAGGTAAGATCACAATGCTTGACCAAGTTAACACCTCACCTACAATTTATGCCTATGCTTTGGCATACTGTGGATGGCAAAATTGACCTCTTTTTGTCTTACTGTAGAGCAGGAGCATTAAACACTAAATTACTCGGTTTCTGCTTTTTAGACTTCTCAAATCTTTACGTACTTTCCAAACTCTTCTCCTTTCATCAGGAAATACCAATTCAGTCAGCACAGAAAACTCACTAGCTTACTCCAGGAATGAAACGCTGACTCAGATCTGCTACGGTGGCTAGCTGTAGGGCAATTTTTGTCTCTAAATTTAATTTTGCGGGACTCTATGCAGGTCTTCAATATTAGGGTTTTTTTTTCAGCCCATCACCTTTCAGATCCTGATGCTGATTCAGAAACAAAAAGTGAGAAAAGTGACAAAAGGAATCAGAGTCCCCACACTCAGGCAACACTTCCAACCCCTTGGTGTTGGCTCAGGCCATGCTGGAATTGACGTTAGAACTATGGACAATGAGCATCCACAGAAAACATGAATGTCAACACAAAAGGAGGGTTATAACAGGCAGATTGCCATTTTTCCCTTAAAAAGAGGCAAATAAAAACCCCAACAACTGGATTCTGTCTCTGTACAGAGCTCATAACTAGCCAAGGGCCCAATGGCTATGTATTTTATGGAAAGAGCATACATGTGTAAGAATAGAGTATGGCTCTGAGGAGATGGTCAAGTTAGAGGGGAAAAAAGCCTGATGGTTTGAGGCAATTTGCTTATGAATACATGACTTATCTTTTGGTTTATGAATATCACAGTGCTCCTCAGCCTTCTCGCTGTGTGAGACCATGAATTCGCTGTCTGTCATGAATTTGGCACCTGGTGGAGGGAGATGCATGGGAAGCTTTGATGGAGGAGTTGAAGCCTGTGAAAAGCAAATGCCTCTAATGCAGAAGGGGGACTTGCCACCAGTGTGGTCACTGTCCTGCAGGACCTCAAAAGCTCCAGGTGGACGTGCAGCCAGAAAGCAGAGGCAGAGACTATTTGCAGAGAAATGGCCCCTAATAAAAGCATTACTGTGATACTTCCAGGGACAAGCCAACTGAGAAGATTGCAAGATAAAAGCACTTCTTGGATAACAGGCAGAGCAAGGCCAACCTCAGAAGGATGGTGAGGACACAGAAGGACATTGTGTTCAGAAATTTGTTTTCTATAAATTAACTAAATACTGTTTTCGATTTTCAAAAGGAAAATGAATATGCATAAAAAGCTCCATGACTAAGCCCACATTTCCTCACTTTACTCCTAAAAACTAGTTAAAATGTTTAGCCCTTCCTCCTCTCAAAAACTCCAAGCCTTTCCCAGTGAGGTAGATCCTGGAGAAGGCCAGATATATGCAACCGACAGCCAGAGAAGGATGCTGCAATTTTTCCTGCACAGTTGCTGGATTGCATGGCCCCGAGGAAGCTGTCAGTCACTGGGCATGCACAGCTGATGCAAACTTAAGATTTTTAAAAATATTGTTATTATTTTCCATTTCTATCTGGAAATATTACCTCATAGCAATAGGCAAGGTAACCTGCTTTCTGTCAGTAACTGTGATGCAGTGTCTCAGGCGGTTTCCTTTAGGTGCACACAAGGGTTGGTTTGCCAAGCGAAGGGGGCAAACCAGGAACTGGCATGGCAGAGCCTTACAAAAACATATAAAACATAAGCAATATATTTTAACAGGAAGATATGGAAAAAGTCAAATCATGTGAAAGCTTGTAGTCTTGGGCTTCCTGGCTTTGCAGTTTTGGAGAGGCAACAAGCTCCAGCCAGGGTCTATTGGGGCCACAGCAGTGAGGCCATGGAAAACCTGATCAGCACACTGTTGTCAGTGACCAAGAAAGCAGCAGGAATAGCTCAGGCTTAAGCTAGGTGAATTCTCTGATGCTGGAGACATAGAGGAGAATCCAAAATAATATAGGGAAACCATCAGACAGGTCAAGGGAGGCAGACCTTACGGCCAGCAATAAAAAAACACCTGCATCTGTGAAAAATGGCGAAAGTCAGGACAAAGCCAAGATGGTATATGAAAAAGAGATAAAACTAGTAGCTTTTATCATATTGTAATAACTTATGAATATGCACAATATATCCTCCGTGACACTGCAAATTCTGTTTCCACACCTTTTCCCCTCACCATTGGCATGCTTGACTTGAAGTCTGAGATGTTGATCTGTACAAGATGGGTCTTAAAAATATGCAGCTTTCTGCAGTGGACCTCGTATCAACAAAGATCAGGACAAGTTGTGATGGGATTTCTTATTTTTTTCTGAAGCAGGTGAGACATAAATTACAATAAACCAGCGAAAGACCACAGCCCTCCCTTTCTCCAGATGCCATACTGCCCATGCCTAGAGTATTTGGTGTAGAAGATAAGATTATAAACACAAACATGGGCCGGCATTTTTAAAAGCCCTTAAATGATTTAGGATCATAAGGCCCAACACAAACAAAATAACGTAGCAATAAAGCTTAATGGCTACATGCTAGTAAAAATTAACCTAATTTGGAAAAAGAAAAAATCAAATTCTGTTCATATTATGATATCAAGCCTGATCATAGGTAAGTACCAGGGGGGAATTTTTCTTATCTGGACCATCCAAACTGAATCTTTGGCCAAAAGACCAGTCTTCCAAGAGCTTATCTTTCTGGAAGCAGCACTGTCCTCTCCCTCTCGATGTACCTCCACGTGCACAAATCTACGACACTCTTCTATCGAGGCACAAACATGACCATAATCACGTGTGGAGAAATTATCAGAAGGTGGAATACAGCAAAGGGCAAAGCAGAGGGCTGCAAGACAAGTTATCTGACGACAGAAGACCATTACAGTTGCATGAATGAAATTAGGAGCAACAATCTGCTTGCTTTGTACAAAAAGTGGAAATGTAGGATGATTTTCTAGGGGAGGAAGCAGGAACCCCATAAACCCTTGTCCCTCTATTCAGTGCTTGCTATTTACCTGCTGTTTACTGACTATTTTGACATTATTTTATTAGAATTAATATAACCAATATTTTCTCATTTCACCAAATCCCATTTTCTGTGTTCCGCTAATGTCATATGCTAAAGCCATAGCACCTTTGATCTCATCCTAAGCCTTGAAATAACTAGGATACATCAGTCAGTGTGGCTTTGGTTTAAAAGAGATGGCATACAGTACCTGAGCTCAGTGTCATAATGCTAACAAAGTATGAATGAAAAATCATTTACCTCTTCCCCATTATTATTTGTTAAAAGACTGCATGCATAGTAAAGATTTAGGAAAATGTCTTTAATTGTATTTTGCACTGAGCATTTTTTATTTTGAACCTCCGGTTTTTTAAAATTCTCATTCACCATATATAATAATAATAATCATAATAGTAATAATAAATACAAACGGAAAATATCTTTGAATAGTAAATTTTAGCCTACTGGGACTGTCAATTGTGGATGGGCTCTTGATTGATCAGAATATTACACAATGGCATGGTGTAATTCTTTAGTGTGATGTTGTAAAATGGAGTATTGCTTCTGTTATTTTATCCAGTTTGCTTTTATATGACAGGGTTTATTGTGCGTTATGTTGTAGCTCATTCCTCTGTTCACAATGCCTACTGATGTGTAATTATGACTTGTCTGAACTGTAAGAAGGAGCAGTAAGTGAAAGAAAATCTGCAAGCACACTTGATTTATGAGCCCTGATACTATATTACAGTCCTAATCTGCCTGCTTAACTTAGCTTCAGGCAAACTTACTGTATAACATGCTTACGATTAGCACTGCAGCAAGTTGTAGAAGATTTACTCTGTTGGAGCTATGACACTTTTTTAAAAATGATTTAGTCATTATTTCAGTTACAGGTATGGCAATAAATTATTTCACATATAAAGACTCTGTGTCAAGGAACAGCCATTGCAGAAAGGCTTTTTATACAGTAACAAAGAACAGTGCTTGGAGTGTTTTCCTCATACAAAACATCTTAATGTTATTGGTCATTTTTTTATGATGAAACCTCTTACACATTCTTCTCACATTCGTACAATTTGTTTTATTATACTGCAGCTTTTGTAGCTCAGTACAATCTGCTTATTATAAGAATGTCTATTTGGATCCAGCAAATGTCATATTTTCAATAGTGTCCCAAAATAGAAATTACTATGGATGTGCAAATGAAAAGAAGGCCATAAAGCAATGACCTAATGTCAGGAAGAAAAGATGTAAGAAGATTTGCATTTTTTTTTTTTTAATCACCATTCATGACGACAGATAGATTCGTTCAGTCTTCTTGAAACTATAGCTTATTCAGAGCAGCTACTCTTGGTAAACTAGAGTGGTACATTCTTACCCTCAAATAATAAAGATCAGTGTTGATCATTCAGGGCCTACTTTTGGTCTCATTGAAATCACTGTGTGGCTTGCCATTTGACTTCACTGGAATCCCTATTATACAGTATTCACTAAGGCAAATAAGCAAGACATCTAAAGCTTGATCTGCAGAAAGACTCTCGTCAGTTAAATAGGTGGTAATCATTCATTTTGTTTGCTGAACAGAACTGCTTGCCTGAGTAAGGATAGGCATCCATATCAAGATTTTATAATTGGTCCTTAAAATAATATTTTTTTCCTGGGTTTATTAGCAGTACATTTAAAAAAAAAATAATTGGAAAATCACCTGTAATTCATGTCATAATAAGTGAGAACCATATCAGAACACCACCTACAAAATAGATATCTACAGTGGATGAAATGCTAACAAAATAGCTCTACAGAAAAAAAATTCTAAGCAGACTTTCCTTTAGCTCTGTCTTTTTCATTTTTTCTTTATTATTAGTGACATTGTGAATACTAAATGTTATTTTTCTCCTTTAAAAATAGCTACTTACCTATCTAAATGACAGCTATGATTACCAATGAAACAAGGACTTTTCAAGAGAGACTTATTTGTTGCTTTGTGCATTGCAGTAGCAAAGCAAAAAGGTTTCTGAAGGGTGCAGTGGAACTGAAATTATATATGAACAGTGGACATTAGCATGCTTTAATTATGAACAACAGTATTCTCAAGCTTATATTGCTTCAGTGAAGTTACCATAAACAATTAGCTTTTTATAGTGTAACAATAAAGCCTCTTAATTTCTTGTTTTCTATCTTCTAAAAAAAAATTGCTCCTGCTACACGTTATAGAGTCACCCTCTTCCAAGGTGTTGACTTTCCTACTGCTGGGCTCACAAATGTAATCCTGAGCATAAACACAAAGCTGGATGTGGAGATCTGTGGTGTCCACCCAACCGCTTCCATCATTTACCATAATGCCATTTGGTAACACATGCCATTTGCAAGAGCAAAACATGCAGTCCAGGTTTTCAAGTAGTGGTCATCGTATTACAGGCATCATCTGCAAGTATTTGTTGATGCTATTGACTGAACAAAAGGTTTATGAGGCAGAAGATATATTTTTCTAAATGCTGCTGTGCTACCTATAACCTAATTAACTTTACTTTAGCCAGCTGAGTATACCTGGAAACCAAATATATCATCTGGCAATTAGCTTTCCTCCTTCTGGCTTAGTACACTTAAGTTGTTTATTGGAAAGGTTAAATATTGATTGAAAATGGATAATAGAACCATATTACAGTTGTATGCTAAATGGCAGAACTTGCCTGTAAAACATTTCCAGTTACCTCACAGTAATGCAGTTACAGAGCAGCAATCTGCTGCTAAGCACCCAGGCAAAAAATCAGAAACAAATATAAATCACTCACTATGCAGCCATTCTTATCAGTACACTGGATTCACACAAACATGTTTGGAAGTTCAGTCATTAATTATCATGATGTTGAAATAATATAATAAAAATAATAATTGCTTGTGAAGTGATCTGTTGACTCTCTCCTCTTTCGAGGGAGGCTCCTCTCTGTCTCTCTCCCTTTCTCTCCTACCATGGGAAGCCACACAGGCAAAGTATCAAGTGATCACATAGCATGAACTACAGCCCGAGGCAAAGCTTGTTATTTTACTTGAAACGGTGATGCATTTAGGACCAAGAAACTGTCAATAATTTTTTCTGACTTCCAGGGGATAAAAATCCCAATTACAGTAACTTTCCCGTGAAGCTGTATAGTCTAGCGCCACGTATTAATATTACGATATGTCCTCAACACCTATCAGCTCGATTTTATCTGTAGTTTAGAACAAAAATGTGTGGATCTGTGAGATTAAGCTGATTTAGTCTAATTGTTGCTTGTTTTGAAAAGTGGAAAGTATCTCTTCAAAGAAGGTTGGTTGAAGTAGGGTCTGTGGACAATAACACAATTTAACTTGGCATCCTTCAGCCAGTTCGTTTCAATAAGACTGTTAATGTGGATTCAAGGGCCTTTGGCTGTTTTTCTCCTGTATTTTTTTTTTCTAAAAAACACGGGCTTCGTTTCCCAAGCCATCAAGGCAAAGACCTTTTCCAAAGGAATTGTTTGAGAAAGTGTTTTTTAGGCTCAGTGCTCTTGTTTCAGCTGCTTCTGGGATGTGGGAGATGTATCCAACCCTGCAGAGAGTGTAGGAAAAAAATATCATTTGTTGTGCTCTACCCCCGAGGGAATCACACTGGAGATTAAAAATTATACAGAGGAAGTATGAAAAAATTAACCTTGCAGAATATGTCCTCCGTGAGGGGCCATGGAGAGGCTCAGTGGCTGGGTGGTGTCAGAGAGGAAACCACTAGGCCACTGTGGAAATCCTTGGAAAAAGGTGGTTTCCTTACCCCTTTCCACACCTTCAGAGATTTTCTCTGTTCTGCTCACCTGCAAGGAGCTCAATCCTCTTTCCTCACCTCGCACCAGCAATGCATGCCAACATTATTCCTGCTGCACTCCCACCACACTTTCCCATCTGTCCCGCTCCTGGGTAGTGAGAAAGTGATGCTATAACTGGATTTAATACCACAATAATATAACCACACCAGAAAGAGTGCCACCCACTCTGCACTTCTGTACTTTCTCCTCCTTCGACTGGTGGATACATCTCTGACTTTCATTTCTATATATGTGAGGTCTGGTATTTTTTCTTTTTTTTTCTTTCTTTTTTTTTTTCCTTTTCCTTTAATAACAATACTAGACTCAAGTAGAATTAGTGGTCATTAATAGCCCAGTGCCAATTTATCTTTTAGGACGGGATAGATGCACATACAAGACTGCACAAGGCATAGCTAACAAATGTGTTTATTATTGACAGAAGAAGAACTGCCGCGCCAGAAGATTAAAAGTTGAATGCCTGAGGTTCCCCCCTCTGGTTAACAGTTCATAGCTTTGTTGTTTCAGGTCAGAGACAAACTAAGTATAAAGATACAAAGCAGAGTCCGAGTGGCCACGGAGGTGAGTCTGAAGCAATAGCAGTACAGGATTAGTTCTGCTCATTGTGTTGCTAGTTTTGTAAAGACACCGTGGGATGCAATTAGTATAAAAACGTTTTTCACAATATAATATTTTCTTAAAATCTCATGCTTGTTACTCAGTGGTTTCCAGGTATCAATATTAAGTGCAAAATTGCACAGTGTTTCCTTCCTTTTAGTAACCGTATTGTCATAGCTGTGTAGGTCTAAGAGTATACAAAATAACTCCATACGATTTGTGCAACATCATCTGTTCATTTGGCTCGGTGAAAGTGGATATTGTTTATTTACAAAAGATTGCCAAAGTGGATGCTCTAATTACCTTTGGAGGCAAGATTAAAGTGGCTTGTCTTATTTAATATTTCTTTTTTCTGCACTTCCAAATCAAAGTTAGTAGAAATAATAATCAGACATCTCTGCTAGTGTTACAGAAAAAAAAATAATAAAAATCTTTGTAATGTAAGAGATACACAAAAAACCATGCACTGGTTGTACAATCAGGTGCTGAAATCCTAATATGAATAAGAAGAGACAAGAGAACATGTAAGATGCATGAGCTTTGATATACGGGTTGAGCTTTTTGTTTGTTCAGGAAATTATTTTAGCAATTTCTTGTACCTGTTTTGAAAGCTTGGCATTTGGGGAGGTACTTAGTTCTACGCATTTTAATTTTTCACAA
Organism: Ardeotis arabs; assembly: GCA_011801015.1. Classification (NCBI taxonomy): domain Eukaryota; kingdom Metazoa; phylum Chordata; class Aves; order Otidiformes; family Otididae; genus Ardeotis; species Ardeotis arabs. The sequence goes on from JAAGAY010012436.1 coordinate 11,935, forward strand.
GAAGTATAACAGCTTCAGAAATATTAGAATTGCTGTGTATTTTATATTTCATACGACTGCAAAAGAGGTGTCTTCACTGTGGTTAATTATTAATCTTTCCTTGTGTATAATGGCATTATCTTTACAAAAGAAAAAAAGAAAAGAAAAGGGAATGGCATGTTTTTCTGTGTTATCTCCTTGGTTGGTTGGTTTGGGTAATGAGGATCCAAAATGAACCTTTGCAATTTGTGTATTATCGTGCCTAAACCACTACATTGTGCAAAAATATTTTGAAAGCTTGCCTTGATCAAACTATAATGCCATTTAAATATGTTGAGCAACGCGTACCCTACCTACTTGCGTTATGTCAAATGAACTGCATCATTCCAATATGGTGCCACATGTGCATGGAAGCCCGTAGCGCTTGGAACAGGTGCTGCCGAAACGCGCTTGACAGAGATATCGACAGTAAGGTCATCTGTGAAAATGAATACCCAAAATATCAGTGGAAGGTTACCTCAGCATGGCCAGGGTGCTGTGGCACCAAAAAGGGCGCTGTATTACTTTTTTTCCTTGAGAAAAAGTGCTTTGGGAATAAGGTTTAGGATGAAGTCAGTGAAGATGTGCGAAAGAGCTCGAAAAACTAAAAAGTGATAAAAGAGATTAGGACACCTTCAGAAGAGGATCTCTTTAAATTTAACAAAATGTACAAGGAATTAGCTGTTGCTCTGCATTTTCTTGCCTGATTTTTTTTTTTTTTTTCCAAGATAACAGAGTTAGAAATGTAAACTACAGATCACAGCCTAACAAAAAGGATTTGGTGGAGCTTAGGCTACATGAGGAGGGCAAAGGTATTTTGTACAATTATTACTGCATTTTACACTTACGGCAATTATTTGGAGGGGGGAACAAAAACCAACAAACATTCTTTACATTTCGGCTGGGTCTCCGGCAATCTGTCCTCTGCAACATTCTTGGCCTTTGTCTGACATTTACGGTCATCACCGTAAGCAGAGACCCAGTTTGCTCCCTCTCCCCCCTGCTCCTAAAATGGTATCTGAAGCTGTTAAAATTGCAATTAACAGGACTGCATTTATCTGGGATTGATTCCCATCAAGGGGCTTTAGCGGATTTTCCTACAAACCGCTAATGTGCAGCACAACAATGCTTTGCAATGCTTTATATCTTATTTGTATTTAAAAGTCAGATATTTTGTTCTGGATAAACTTCAGAAATGCTCTTCAATTCTCAGTGAGGCAAGCATTTCAATTTTCTGCAATATTAGCAGGGGTAACTAATGATGGCTAATTTTTGCCTGTAGTATTTCCCTCAATCTGCTTGTGCACTTTCAGTTGCTCTGGCAGCAGCAGCATTTGTACATTTTCTGGTCACTAAACACTCAAGTACAATTGTAAGTGATCAGTTTACAGTTGGCCAACGAAAGAGCTGCAGGAATGTCTAAAAGAAAAAGAAATTTGAATAAAGATGCATGTGTCTAGCCTATATTCTGTGGGCAAACACACAGCTCCTGCAAGAGAGAAGGACAGAGGGCAACTTAAATTTATTTTATTTATCAGAATATATTTTGAAAAATAGGATCATATATTTATCCTATCATATGAAGGTCTGGTATAAATCTGAACCACACAGATTTTTGAAAATACATTATTATGTTTCTTCATGTTGAAGGCAAATCCCCCTTTACACCCTGTTTTTGTCTTTGATTATTATTTTCTTAATATTTTTTTTAATAAGTTCAGTCTATAGATTTGAGACAGAAGCTGGCTTGAGTCATACTTCAAGATAACACCATGTCATTAACAAATTGGAAAGCTATCTAGTTCAAAGAGAATATTTTAGATAGGAAGATAACATTTTCATAATGCATTTTACAAATACACAATTGTAAAACCGTGTGAGAGTCCTTTCACTGATGATACCTCTAAAGCGGGAGACTTCAATATAATTTTTTAATCTTTACAACTCGTGGTCTATTCAGATGAACCAAACATAAATGGCAAAGAAATATTTTTTTTAAATGAAGAGGCAGCTCATTTGTGCCCTTATTAATTATTATTTCCCAGTGAAATTTAATTATTGCCAAGCATTTTGGATGGTTTTGTTTATGATGGAGTGGCAAGAACAGTTCAAATTAAATCAGAACTCTATGGAGACAGTTCAACAGCTCGTGTCACAGGGAAGCTTTCGTTAGAAATCTCGCATCCTGCAAAAGAGATTTCTCTGTTTTTCTGTGAAGAGGTGTCATCGTTTGTGACACTGCTCCGCAGACATAACGCCAAAGAAACAGGGGGATGCACTGTGGGATTTGCATGTTTTATACCAAAAATCATCGGAAACGCAGGAAACCCGCGCAGCTTCGTGCCTTGATCGGAGAAAATCAATGTGCACTAAAAGGGAAATCCGTCACGTTAAGTATCAAAATATTAAAGGCTAAATTATGGCTTTTGCAGCGACAGCCTCCCGGGGGCGTGGAGGGCGACGGCGAGGAGAGGTGCAATGCTCGCGCGGCCGTTGCTGAAGGCGCTGCGAAGTGCCGAGGTAGCCAGATATCCTCCCGGGGCACTGGGAAATGCACTTAGGAGCAGCAGCTCTCTAATGCAGAGATGCTGAAAAAAGATCCTTCTGCTGAGCACCACCTTACTGGTACTGGCTACCGCTGGCAGAATCTGACCCCCAAGTGTTTCGTCATTCACTTATTGCCAGGGGGAATGATTTAAATGTCAGTCGTTATTACTCCTTTCTATAAGGATACAGAATATTCTTGTGCTGTCCCCTCGTGTTCCTGTCTCTGGACATTAGGAGACACAAAACCAGGCTCCTGCCCCGGCTCTTGCCAGCCATGATCCCGCGAGTCATGAAACTGCTCTGCTTTCCTTCTCTGCCACCTCCTATAGCTCCTGAGCGCAGGAAAAGCGCATGGACTTGTAGAGGCAGGAGGCAAAATATTTTGCTTTCGTCATCTATTGTTTTGAATAAAAGCCACCGTATCTGATCCTGGTAAATTCATGTAGGTTTGCTGAATTAGGACTGCAGTCGTGTCTAGTAGGTGGTCCTACTTTTCTTTCCCACCTCTTGATGCTGATGACTATACTTTACTGCTGAGGTGGCAGACAAAGGTGAAAATGTAGTTTCTTTACACACTGTACGCACACATGTATGCGTACAAGGGATGCCAGAAATGAAGCATCAGTAGTTTCGACCTCCTTGTAAAGCAGTGCGATATTATAGATGACATTAAAAGTGCCAATCAGATTTGGAAGCAAATTTTCATCCAAGCTTAAAGGCATGTTGCTCTGGGAACTTTGCGAGCTCTTGCCTACCGTAACAGAAAAACGAGCAAAGCTGGGAGATCAACCCAGACCTCCTGACTCCCAGCCCACTGCCTTCACCCGCGACATCAGGATTCTTGCTGAAGCTCTGTTTCAAAAATGAACTGTTCGTTTTGGATATAATATCGCATCCATCTTTGGGTGTATTTACATGCACTGTTCAAAGAGTTTCAGTCCAGTGAAACAAAAAGTTGTTCTTAATCCGATAACTTCTCTGTTGAAGTCCAGGCCAGAGACTTCAGTGAGTCACCACAAAGATAGTGCTTGTCTCAGCAGCAATATTTCACCCTTAACCATTGTGTTAGAACACATGGCACTACAAGAAAAAGAGAACCATTATTTTAACACAAATTGATATATTTTTACTGAGACAAATTATGTTAAGTATTTTCAGTCATGCCTCTTGGAAATGCCTGCAAGTGCTGTGTTGGTGCTAGTTCTGTGCAAAATGTAGATCATAACCCATGTCTTAATCAGCCTAGAGCTATGATTCTATGGTATGGTTCTCCTGGAAAAAAAAAATAAAATAAATAAACACGTCAGTGAAACCCTAAGTAAGATTAGAGTTCAGATTTATTTTGGAGAAACAGCCACGAATCTGTGTGCTTATCTAGAGCTCTTGAATCTGAAAGCCCATCAGAGTAGGCTTTCTTCTGACTTTATCAACATTTCACTACAGTTCAAAGGAGGAGAATAGATGAATGTGTTTAATGATGTTAAATTCTTGGATTCAGTTAACAACAAAAAGTTGTCCCAAAAAAAAAAAGAAAAATACAAAAATATCAGAACCTCAGTCTAACTGGACTTTAAAAATAGCTGCAGTTCAAGAGGTTGCCTGTGTTTTACAGCTCATTTGACAATTCTAGCTCATTTGGGAAGGATGAGAATATTTGCAGATGAATTTGTGGTTGCTATGAACTCAGGAATTCCTTGGCCAAAAAGCTGGAGCAACTTCCCGTGAGAAAACCTAAGGGAAGGAAAGCCCCGTGCAGATCCAAGCTTAGATTTCCTTCTCTGCCTCCAACCCAAAAAGGAAAAAGATCCTCTTTTGTATGTCATATCAGATCACAAAATATCTTCCCCCCGCCCCCCCCATTTCCACTTGATTCAATGGGGAGAGACAAGTCAGATTAATTAAAATCTTGTGCCACCAGCAAAGGTCCTTTGTACTGTGTCCTCATGCTGGGACCTGGATCAGTTAACAGATGAGATCTGTGATGGAGAAAAGATCCACAGCTCAGAAGTTACGAATTTGACTTGTCTCACTGACGCATCTTCTGGTGTCATTCATAGGAAGTAAATGATAAGTAATGAAATAGCAATGATCTCGTGATATACTGGAATTATTGGAAGTTGACTCAAATTTGAAGTTTCCACAGCATGCTTTCACTGTGCCTAGGCTAGGAGAGCACTGCAATATATAAAACATATAAATGCAGTTCTTAAGGAAACAAAATTAATTACAAACAGACTTTTAAAATTACAATAATTATTTTTAAAGTAATTAAAATCTCCTTTAATCTCTTTCCTGATTGTAGGTCAACACTTCCAAATGAGTTAAACATCACCATATATCGAATATAGCATAATATATGTAAATAGATTGACATTAGAATAAAGGGAAATGCTAATATTTGATGATCTTACAAATGAGGTCATGGCTATTTTTTATGGTTTCGCCTAATAGAAGTGTAGTACATTTGCCTTTCAAAAAATTTCAGTAGAAGGACCATAGGAAAATATATATAGATTGCTCTTTATTGCAGTCTGTCTTATAGTGTTTTTTAAATTTTGAGATCTAATAATTTAAAATTTGTTCTTTTTATTTATTTGTTTGTTTTTTTTTTTTCCTCTTGTCTCTATTGTTGTTTTATGCTTGATGGTTGATTTGCACATAAATTCTTTCTGCTATGTTGAAAGTCACACGGGATCTGGCCCTTAGGGGAAATATTCACAAGATATTTCATAAAATATTGGTTATATTTAACTGATTTTTTCCACAGCATAAAAAATATTATGTTGTTATGGTCATTTTAGTTCTCTCTCTTACGTAACTGATAAATGCAGAGGAAAAATGAGATCTTCAAATATAACTCATCTTAACTGAGAAGTGTTTTTTAAAATACTGAAAGACATGAAATCTATTTCATTTTTTTTTTACATATAAATTAACGAAAACAACATTCTGAAATAAAAAAAAAATACAAAAGTTAATATCCAACTAGGTATACCTAGTGCTGTCTGAATATTTTTTATTTCATTGGCAGAACTCAACTTAATTGTCAGTGGAAGGCAAAACAGGGTAAACAAGACCAATGTTTGAATTTCCTTTTAAAGAATTTCTGGTGTGTTTGAGCATGGAAGGCCCTGTGCTCTGCTTTGAAATATCACATATAAGAAGAGTATCTAACACAAAAGTATTGTTTAAAGATTAATATACAGGAAACATAGTATTTTTGTTGTGATTACTGCTCTGAAATAGGGATTTAGATGAGTATCAGAAAATACGAGTTATCTAATACGTGCTTCAGTTCATCAAAGATCTCAGCCAAACAGACTGGAATTTTTTGGAAGCTGAAGGCTTATTCAGAAAGATAGACAGGGCCTTTTCAAATATTTAATATCCAAATGAACTTCTTTAAGGAGAAAAAAAATGACACGTATTTAATGGGAATGAAATCCTCCTTTCAAAACAGTATATTTGTTTTTTCTTTTTGGAGAGGGAGGAGTAAAGAAGAAGCTTTAGGTTTAAAAAAAAAGAAAACACAAAAAACCCTCAAAAATCAGGACTCCCTATTAAATTCAGACTGCAAATATATTTGCATTGACTTTTCGTTTGAAAGTAATCTGGCATATAGAAACCAATAAATGTTAGGTTTCCAGTGACTTCCACCTGTTAAGGAGTTGCAAGACAGCAGTACCCTTTTCAAAGCCATTAATAATGCAGAAGGTCAATATCCAAACAGATATATTGAATTACACACTGTATCATTATAATAGTCAGTTTTTGAATCACAGGTGATTTTTTTTTCTGCCATTTGACCCTTTTAAGCTAATTAAAATACATAGTTTATTTTTTTAGAATGTTAGGAATAGTATTGTGCTGTATATCCAGGTGGTTAGGCTCCTCAGAACAGGTAAAGATATCCTTCATTGCAGCAAAGTGTATATTGATTTTTGTTAACTTTGCAGCTCCAACCTCTCAACTAAAACTCCCCAAGCACCAGAAAACAAACAAAAAAAAAAAAAAATCAAAGTTTTTCTCAAACATGATAGCATGACTTTTTTTTTTTCCGAATAATTATCAATTTATGTGGGTTTAGGGGTATACAACGTATAGCAATATTAGGAATTCAGTGTTTATACTCAGCAGTGATCTGCAATATTTCAACCATCATAACAAGATGCAGTTACTGAAAACGTTAAGAAAAAGGTAGTGTATTCATTTGATGTTATGTATTTTTCTCTATTTTAAGACACATAGTAATAACAAATTTCAAAGCTATGAAATCCACTGTCGGTATCTCCCATTGACATTGTATGTTTGTGTAAAGTAAAATCAGGTCAAAGCAAGCCACTAAGAGCATCTCAGCCCTGTTTCTGCAAAATATTTTGTCACTACAGAATGTGGTGATTTCATTGCATATGTACTGGTTTTCTGAAATCAGTGTTTGATCTCAGGGTGTTATAGAGCTGAATCTTTCTCATCTGAGACCTTAAAAAACACCGTAAAGGTTTAATCCAAACCCCATTGACTTCAATAACAATTAAACCAGATCCTAAATGCAGATCACATGAAGTTGACTGACTTATACCAACAGGGACTGATTCCCTAATTGTCTTCAAAATAATAGACTTGCATAGACCCTGAAATTTAAGAAAAAAAAAAAAAACGAAATTAGATTAAATCCTCTTCTCTTCTTATGCTCAAAACCATAATTTAAGTATGAAAATCCTTCAAAATTAACTCATTTTCCTTTTCACCTAACTTATTTGGTTTAATTAGAAGCAAACACTCTGTTGATTCTTGTCCAACAAAGGAAAATTCCATAGTTCAAATCTCTCTGAAGGAAAATCCCATTTATTTAAATATAGGAATTACAGTTGCAAAATGAAGCAATTTTCCTTAGTAATCTCTAAGCCAAAAAGTCCTTATTTGAAGTTAAACTACCTTTGAGTGGAAGATTATTTTTCCCAAACTAATATGCCTGCTAGCCAGGAATAGACATAGAAATTTCCTTTGGAAACTAGCTTCTTAAGGGGTAGCGAAAAATCCATTATGATTATTATTCATAATATTAATAGTAGCAATATTAAGAAACAGTAATTCTGATCTTGCTAAACAGGAAAAATATTGGATCTAAAAATAGATAAGGACATCACCTCTCTGCTTTTGAAAGGCAGCCTTGGCAATAGAAAGGTGAAGTGAGATACTGCAATTTTAGACAACTTCTCTAATTCATGGATCAAAGCAGATACTCAGGGCAGATTCCTCTTGCAGAAGGCTGAATGCAAGAAATTTTCCTGTTTCTCTTGATCTGCTCTGCTCAGCCCATCACATGGTGTGACATGTAAATTCAAACCTATGGCTTTCGCCAAACGGCCAGCTCGAGTACAGTATGTGACACTTTCTCAGATTCCTACTGACGTTCAGATATTGCCAAGAATATCATGTCCAACTTTGCACAAAGCTCCACAGGCAGAAAAATATTTATTATAAAACATTTGTCTTCAGAGGAGAATACTGGGCTCCAGGAGAGAGGGGTTTTTATGTTCCAGATTTCGCTGTCAAAGATTATGCAGTCTCACAAAACGTGTGCTGAGCCTCTTTGGCAA
>JAAGAY010012452.1:0-10840 GCA_011801015.1 Ardeotis arabs
GGCTTCACCAAGGGCAGATCGTGCCTGACCAACTTGGTGGCCTTCTATGATGGGGTGACAGCATCGGTGGACAAGGGACGAGCAACGGATATCATCTACCTGGACTTGTGCAAAGCTTTTGACACTGTCCCGCACGACATCCTTCTCTCTAAACTGGAGAAGCATGGGTTTGATGGATGGACCACTCGGTGGATAAGGAGCTGGCTGGATGGCCGAACTCAGAGAGTGGTGGTCAACGGCTCGATGTCCAAGTGGAGACCTGTCACGAGTGGCGTCCCTCGGGGGTCCGTGTTGGGCCCGGCCCTGTTCAACATCTTTGTCGGCGACATGGACAGTGGAATAGAGTGCACCCTCAGCAAGTTCGCCAATGACACCAAGGCTGTTCAGTAGGGCCTGTTGTGATAGGATGAGGGGTAATGGTTTTAAAATAGAGGGAGGTAGATTTAGATTGGATATTAGGAAAAAATTTTTCACAATGAGAGTTGTGGAACACTGGCACAGGTTGCCCAGAGAGGTGGTGGATGCCCCATCCCTGGAAACATTCAAGGCCAGGTTGGATGGGGCTCTGAGCAACCTGATCTAGTGGGGGATGTCCCTGCTCCTTGCAGGGGAGTTGGACTAGATGACCTTTGAAGGTCCCTTCCAACCCTAACCATTCTATGATTCTATGATATGTATGTGTAAATGGCATATGACAGTAATGCATTATATTTTTGGGAAGAACATGGGGAATGCTTAGTAGCTAACTGAGACATAATGCAGAAATAAGGCAAAATCATGTTACTGCCCGATTAAGTATTCGGCAGTCACTAGTACTCAGTATACCTGCCCCAATAAAACATACTCTATAGCTATGATAACTGGCCCGAAAACATACTCTGTACCTGTGATGGGTTTCCCCAAACTTGCTGGTCCTTAGGCAACAAAAACAAAGAAGTAAAGCAGTACTTTTCTTTCCTTATCGACCTGGGGAAGAAGATGCATCTGCAGGAAGCAAAATACCACAGTTTCAGAAGCTGTAGAGTGTAACTATCTGATTTATTATATTGGCAATGAGTAGAAGTGGCTTTGTTTTACCTATCATTTAACAAAGAATCTCCAGCAGCAACATTTCCCTTAACATTGTGCTGAACTACAAATTCACACTAACTTTAGTTCTGATGTTGAAATGACTTATATCAGTCAAGGGAACTGCTTACCCGTTGCTTGCAATCACAAGTGTCTAGGAATCAATGTAAACAAGAACATGCAGGGCTGACTACTGCCTTCCACTGCAGGAACTACTTAAGCTTTGAAGATATTCAGTATGTTGGTCCACTCCAAGCTTCCTTCATGTGGAAGATTTGACAAATGTTTTTCCAAATCTCTATTGCTTCTATTTCTTTCAGGAACTCTGATCCGATCAGAGCAAGACTGTGCCCAACGTGGCAAATCATGAGCCAGCACAGCAGATGTTCTTCACTGGATTCAAACACCACCTTTGATCAAGCAGTGTGGGTATTGCCAGAAAGAGAGTAAGCCTTCCAAGAGGATGAAGTTCATGTGTAGCATCAGAGCCACAAGCCAAAAAAACTATTTTGTTCTTGCCTCCGTTCCTGAGCCAACTGATTTCCCTTAACAGTCATCGTCACTATTGTGCTGAATCTTAATTACAGGGCAGGTAGATTGCGAAATCACTAAAGGAACATATATAGCTGATTAATTTCTCCATATAAAAGTTAATAGCTTACTCCTTGCACAAGTTATCTTAGGGTAACTGAATATATCAATTCAAACATTTTCAACAATGAGGGCCTGGATACTATCCATGAGATGATTTTGATGTGCAGTCATTCTGACAACAGCTATTTGCAGGACAGTTTGTGAATCCTCAGCAACTCCAGACAGTCTGTATAAATGTTCTTAACTACAAACAAGTCTCTGTTACTGAATTATGTACAAATACCAGGAACTGATGATAGCAGAGTATTCACAGCCTTGCCCTCTTCTGTTTGTAGCTGACGAGCTTGGGCTGCTGCCTTCATAGAATCATAGAATAGTTTGGGTTAAAGGTCATCTAGTCCAGCTCCCCTGCAAGGACCAGGGACATCTCCAACTAGATCAGGTTGCTCAGAGCCCCATCCAGCCTAGCTTTGAATGTTTCCAGGGATGGGGCATCAACCACCTCTCTGGGCAACCTGTTCCAGTGATCTACAACCCTCAGTGTAAAAAATGTTTTCCTTATGTCTAGTCTAAATATTCCCTCTTTTAGTTTAAACCCATTGCTCCTCATCCTATAACAACAGGCCCTGCTAAAAATTTCTCCCCGTCTTTTCTTATAAGCCCTCTTTAAATATTGAAAGGCCACAAAAGGGTCTCCACAAAGCCTCCTCATCTCAATGCTGAACAAGTCCAACTCTCTCAGCCTTTCTTCATAGGAGAGGTGCTCCAGCCCCTCTCATCGTCTTTGTGGCCCTCCTCTGCACTCTCTCCAATAGGCACATGTCCTTCTTATGTTGAGGGCTGCAGAGCTGGACGCAGTACTCCAGCTGGTGAGGTAGGGTCTCACCAGAGCAGAGTAGAGGGGCAGAATCACCTCCCTTGACCTGCCGGCCACACTTCTTTTAGTGCAGCCCAGGATGCAGTTGACTCTCTGGGGTGCAAGTGCATGTTGTGAACTCATGTTGAGCTTCTCATCCACCAGTACCACCAAGTCCTTCTCCTCAGAGTTGCTCTCGATCTGTTCTCCACCCAGCCTGTACTTGTGCTTGGGATTGCCCCAACCCATGTGCAGGACCTTGCACTTGGCCTGGTTGAACTTCATGCGGTTTTCATGGGCCCACTGCTCCAGCCTGTCAAGGTGCCTCTGGATGGCATCCCTCCCCTCCAGCGTGTTGATCACACTGCACAGCTTGGTGTCATCGGCAAACCTGCTGAGGGTGCACTCAGTCTCACTGTCCATGTCCATGCCTGTGTCCATGCCTATTGCCAGCACTGCGACAGCCAGGAGAGCAAAACAAGACCCAGATTGCAATGCCAAATGAGAGAGTGAGAAAGGGACTGAGATACTCATATGCATGTGTATCTATTGGTGAACAAACGCACTGGATTTATTTGCCTCTAAACCAATCTTTAATGATTTAGCACTTCCAAGGTATACACACTTATCCTGGAGTTGCGTTACTGAAATCAGCTACTGGCAGAGGGACAGAATCAGGCTGGCACGAAAGCATACTCCTAGCATCATTATGCTCATTGGCGCACACAGTGTGTTTGCCACTGCCTACTATTGTAGCCATGGCTTGTTGGGACCTGTTTTGTATTAGAATGCAAGTTACTACAGGCAAAGTGTGTGTGTGTACTTGGCCATACCTACAGCACCCTGATCCTGGCTTGGGGCTTGATCGTTTTTATTGTGAGTAATGCATGATAAAATTAGTCACATAACCCAAGAGAACAAATATCACTAGGCAATTTTCAGACAACCTCCAGGTAGGTATTATTCATACAAATAATTCAGCAAGCATTCAGTATGAAATATTTGACAAAATTTGAAAGGCCTTATGTGTCCGCTAACTATAAGCAAAGCTGTCTGTGGCATTGAACAGAACTTCGTTTTGTGTGAAAAGGCTTTATTTCCAATTGCTTGGAACTTTTCTAAAAGTTAACAGTTTTAAATGGAAGTTTTCTATTTCACCTAGGGATAAGGACCTCCCCCCCACCCCCAACATTTCTGAGACTGAGATTGGGAGAAAAAAAAAAACCTACTTTTTGGCGTCATATGAAAATATATTAATCTATTCAGAGTTTTTCAATTTGAAAGGGAACATCATGCTTTTTATCATAATGAAAAACACAAATCAAAGACAGTTCTGCTAAGAAATATTTTAATGAAACCTATGTGCATTATGAATATTGCCAAGTATAAAAAATTAGGAGGATCCAAAGTATCTTGCTGGAGAAAGTAAGCTAGTGATTTGTATGTTAGTGACTACAGTGTATGTTAACAAGATCAAGCTAACCCATTGTCTTGTAATATAAAATCAACAATCTTTCTTTTTGCCCTTTCCACAGAAGCAATTCCGTACTCACAAACTTATTGGAAAATCAGTTCATCTAAAAAAAAAAGGTAGTCAAGCTCTATCCTGATGGACCTAGCATAATCTCTTACCTAAAATTGTAGTACAATTATGAAAAAAAGATCAATATACTTGTCCTCTGGTCTTGTGTTCAAAAGTGACAAATTTCCATTCCCCAGAAGGGCTCTGCTATATACTTCCTTAGTGCAACAAGCAGCAATTAATGGATTATACAAATTGCTATTTATGAACCTTGATATCTTGTTTCTTGTAGGTCCTTCTCAATCAAACGTATGATTAAAAGCAATTGTATCTGTCAACCCCCATCATATCTGACTCCTCCTCAGCAGCACACAATACTTAGAGGAGTGGATGTACAGTCCAGGGCGACACCTGCACCAGTAAATAAAGCACAAGCAATATCATGGCTTACATCCAAGTGACTGAACTCTTTCTTCCTTCCCATACTCTGTGCTATTCCTTTCCATGCCTGAGCAGAGAGCGTTTGGCATGGATATGAACTAAAACTGTTCCTTGAAACGTGTTAACAATTTAAGAGAATAAATGACTCTAGGTAGTGTTTTAGCCCAAGCACTGGCCATGCTAAGTGTGCTGATAGAGAAGCAGCCTCAGAGTCTAAATCCTGGAGTTCCCTTTCCTGTCCTGAGCATGAGCGTAGCCCAAATCAGAGATCACTCTTGGCGAACAGTTTCTGACCTACACCACATTTCTCTGCAGGGATGCATATATTTCCTCCACAAAACATTTTCAGTGACTTGTTTTGTTCCACTCAAAACTGCAGTTTACTTACAAGTTGAAACCTAGCATAGATTATTACCTATATTAGGGTAAGAACAGTAAGATGTGTCTTCACTCCTAACATTTGTAACGATTACGATAAAGTTGTCACAGAAACTGACTGATGGTAGCTGAACCTGAAAGCAAGAAGCCTTCATGATTTAGACAGGACTGGCAAAAGAAAGACACTAGGGTAGTATATATAAAAATATATTTGTTATTTTTATGTCTTTGTGGGTTTTGCAACAAGGTTTTACTTGCTTCTGAAAAAAAAAAGGTCCCAATTCTGATCTTAATGAACATGCAGGTTCATGCATTGCAAGATTATAATTATAAAATATCAAGATTATAATTTTTTAAGTTTATGTAAGAAAATTTCTAGAAATGTTAATGAAAACAGTAAGAGAATTGTAGAACTAAAATTAGCATCTAAAGAGACACTTGCAGATTAATGCACAAAGAAATCTGAATTCTGTATTACATTCTTAATATGAACAATAAATGATAAAGATCTGCAGAGTATCAGATAATAGATTTCTAAACACAAGTAATTTCATGCAAAATATCATGAACAATCCAATTTATATCCTCTGTCGTTATGGAGAGATGAGACAGTACAGTCGGTTTGGTTTTATGTATGTTTGCCATAAAATTTACTGTTGAGAGTTTGAGAGAGATGCAGTGAGTCTGTGTTCAAGGCATGACAGCACTGGATCAAGATCTAACAGTACCTTGAAGTTAAACTTATCATAGAAGGTCATCAAGGGGTGCATAGCCCTAAAAGGGACTTCAGGTGAAATCTCAGTGCCTCACACCCTCTGTAAATCTAGCCCCAGGAACAATTCTATCAATCTTCTATAATCTCCTTTTTTTTTCTGGGCATGAAACATCACTTCTTGCTGTTTGGAGGACTCAGTACAGGTGTTATAATTGGAGTAAATGCTAGCAAAATAGGTACAAAACACAAATGAGACAGAACTGACAGAAAAGTGGTTCTTCAGAGGAGATAAGCCACAGGAAAAGTAGAATATATTATTTATTTCTTAACCTAGTAATTCCTGATCAACAGGACGTATCACATGATACAACCACAAAGGCAGTGACGCTTTATAGATTTTATTACACTTCCTTTTAACAAAGACAGATTCCTTCCTTTTCAAGTTACCAAATCACTGTAGACTTTGAAGTTCAAGTATTATCTGCCAAATATTCAGAATACACAGGCTCAGATACATATCTCCATAAAACTAACTTTCTATTTTATACTCTGATATTCTTGGTGGGGGGGAAGGAAATCAAGACATTTTCAAAACCCTATTTCTGCTATGGGGACCAACCGCAGAAAAGCTGAGAAACTCAACAATGATTCCCTTGGACACAGTCTTCTCTTTCAAAAGTGAGCACTCAAAAAGATAGCTCATGACTGAGTCCAAATACCTTATGTCTTCAGTAAGACTATTTTTTTGGGAGGCTTTTGTGACTGGATTTTCTTGTACTTCTAAGAAGTTCTGGAGATAAGAAAAGAAATAATAACTCTGTATGCAACAGATAAGTGTCTGGGTTTAAAAAAAATACTAGGGAATTTAAAATGTTTTGTGTTCCTAATATTAACATTAAATTTTAATGTTATGAACTTCCCACCTACTATTCAGTGCTATGATAGAAAAGATACTATGTCACTGGAGAAGTCTATTATCATTAAAAAAACAAATGCAATAATGTGCAGTAGTTCTGAACACAACAACACAAGGCCTGTTGGCCCTGATTCAGGATAAAACAGAGGCACATATCCCTAGGACAAAGTTAGAATGCTTTGCTGATTGGCACTTCGTTAAATTTGAGTAAAAGTGTAGCCTGCTTTTTTTTCAAATTCAAGAGTTGTGGTATGAAAATTATTTTCTTTTCCTTTCGCTGAATGGAGAATAAACAGGTAGAAGATAGGATTTTACTGCCTTATATAAATCATACATGAAAATATAAGCTTAATTTACACTTAAATTACACATAATCTATTCTAAAACATACAAAACCAAATATCTTGTTCTCACTTGCTTTTGTCTCCTTTTTTGATTCCAAATGCAATGTTTCAGTTAAGAGTTCTTTAAAAACTACCAGAAAAAAATATTTGGGGTTGGTGATGATTTGCAAAGGCCTTTAGTTCCCCAGCTGGTTCAGCCATTTTTTTCTATCTCAGAGCAAAATCACTAAGTTAATTTTCAGTGCCAGACTAATGTTTCCTGAGAAACACTCAGACAATGCATATGTGACTAAATGACACATCTT
Organism: Ardeotis arabs; assembly: GCA_011801015.1. NCBI lineage: Eukaryota > Metazoa > Chordata > Aves > Otidiformes > Otididae > Ardeotis > Ardeotis arabs. The sequence continues at coordinate 7,140 of JAAGAY010012452.1, forward strand.
ACACTTTGCAGATTTCAAAATGCAAGAAATAAAGGGAATTAATACTGTTTATTGTCCTCCTCTTCTGTTTGTTCTCTCTCTCTAACTTTACTTTCAATCTGTAAACCTATGCAGAATTGATGGATTGTACAATTTTGCTCAGGAGTATATCCATTGTTTTAGGAAAGGAAGAGTTATTTGTCAAAGCACTCATCCAGAAACTTGGCTGAGAGAGGCCCAATCACAGTGGTACTCTAGGTCTCTTAGGACCCTTACCTTTTGTTCTAGGAAAAAAAAGAATGCTAGAGAATATTTAATTAAAAAAAAAAAATTAAAATTAAACCATCAACCTCCCTCCCAAAATGTAAACCCTGTATATGGTAAAGAAAAGCTAATAGACATTGGAATACTTTGCTTTTGTGAATAATTATATTCCTGGATTGAGTATGATAAATATGCTGACTGCATGCTTGACTAGCTCTAGGTGTCCTGAATTAATGTCTTATTTCAGTTCAGGAGCGTAGTTCTGAGACATGGCTGATCACCTCCACTTACCAGCCAGATACTCACAGGGAGCAGGCTCTCGGTGCTCAGCCAGATTTCCTTACACAGCAAACCAAACCACAAGATGTGCATGCTCCTCCAATCCCTAAAATATTTGGATCAAGCTGTAAAGGAAACTTCCCCTAAGATGCATATGGTACGAGTGCCAGATCCTCAGCACACGTTCCTTTGCTCTCCAAATGCTTCCCTAGCGCTGTACTGATTGCCACTACGAACCTGGCCTCTGTGGCCGCATTAGGATACAATTTGTGCACACTGGCATGAAATCTATTTGTGCAAATAAGAAAGACACTTGCCTACTGCCGTTCTGAGAAATCAGGTTCCAGGAATGCTCTTTCTCTGAAACAGTTACTCTCCAAATGCTGCACGTCAGTATTTCAAAGCATATGACAGTGAGACTATAGCTAAGACCAATAAAGGCGGAAAGGCTGGGATTCTTTTAATCTCTTAAAATGAAAATTTTAAGGCTATTTTTTTATTTGTGTAAGAGGATATATCTAACAGAAATTACGATGTGCTGAGATTTTCAAAAGTTGTCATCTTTGTCACAATTTTCATTGTATTTATATTGGAACAAGTACCTGCATATTTATAGCTCTCTACAATTGCAAATGTATGAATGGTATTATCTACAGACACCAACAACCCATTTGTTTAAAAAGAATATTTGCAGAGCCATATTCACATTGTAGCCATATGGCAGGAAAGGGGAAATCACAGCAAATTACTGCAAAACCTGACCTAAATCTCCAGAAACAGTCAAATTCTTGTTTCTTCCCGACACATGTGAACCCAAGCATCAAGTACCTCAAGAACAGCATTAGGGACAATTATTTGTTTCTGAACATATAAGAATGATCAGAGAAAGCTGGATTAATTACTCTATGAAAGCAACAGTGGGTTTTTTTGTGTGAAGAAAGCAGAGTTTGGCATAAACAAGCATTTCTGTGTAAAAAACAACTGGAAGTGTGATCTGTGAGTTGTTTCAAAAGTTGAGGTCATGATAGTTGTATGTTATATTCCAGACATTTTAGTGAATATGGAAGTATAGTTGTACTGGTCTTAAACTAAAAAAAAAGTACGTAGGCAAAAAAAGAAGTCCACATTTTCATTGTCTTTGGGAAGCACACTGGTAAGAGCTAAAAATAGTTAGTAATGAGAAAAGCTTTGTAAAAAGACTATTGCTCCTTGTGAAGAACAGAGATAGAAGACAGAATGGTACGACAGTATATCAATGTGCACAGTTAATTAGGAAGAATTTTTAAGTCAGGAAAATGTCCTAAGAGTGGGAGGAAAAAGTGTTCCTCTGCTGCAGAGATTTCTCAGAGATGTAAAGCCCTAGATTTTTACGTAACAAATTATGGAGCAAGCAGTTAGTATACTGTAAAAATCAACTTGCATTTGTAGTAGGTTGAACAGGAAATAATGTAACAGGTCTTTTTCAATCTATATATGGTGGACTTTTCCTTCTAGAAATTAATTTTGTAAAATAGATCTATAAATAAGTCTCTACCATGCTAGTATCGTGAATTGTTGATCAGTGTTCCAGATCCAGAGCTGCAAAACTCAGCATAAAGTATGGTGTCGAGTATTACCGGGAGGCTAGTTTACAATAAAGAAATACGGCTTAATGTGACTGGTCTCAGCTCTTCTTCCGAAGGATATGCTGAAATTATTTCAGACAAAGTATAAAAAATTAAGAAAGATCAGAAGACTGAAGTACACTTTTAAGGATTCTTTATTTTGTTTCAGACATTTCAAACTCTTGACAAAGACTACTCTGAGAACAGAAAAGTCCCACATTAATATATTCTTCTGACAAGTACTGCAGGTTGAAGTAAGAGATTAAGTTAAATTAAACTATGTTAGCATCTTTCTCATCAATCCTCCCGGTAGAAGGGCAGGGACCTGAAAGGGCCAGATGTATCTGGCAGGTCAACTCGTGGCTCAGGGAGTGGTGCTACAGCCGGGGCTTCGGGTATCTCGACCACGGGGCGTGCTTTCAGAAGCCCAGGCTGCTAGGGGCGGATGACATGCACCTAACCGAGAAGGGGAAGAGTGTGCTTGGTCGAAGACTTGCCAGACTTGTCCGGAGGGCTTTAAACTAGTGTTGCTGGGGGAGGGGGAGCACAGTTCAGCCCACAGCTGTCAGCATGGCGCCAGTGCCAGCACCAAGTGCCCAGAGGCTGGGGAAGGATTGCAGGTAAGTGCAAATGAACTCAAACTGCAGTGCAAAAGAATGCCTGTCGCTCCAGCCAGAAAGTTGGCTTTGCTCGGGGCCCAGCTGAAGTGTCTATATACCAATGCACGCAGCAGGGGAAATAAACAGGAAGAACTGGAGATGCGTGCACACGAGCAGGGCTACGACCTTGTTGGCATCACGGAGACGTGGTGGGACGACTCCTACAACTGGAGCGTCAACATGGAGGGGTACAGGCTTTTTAGAAAGGACAGGAAGGGGAGACGAGGAGGGGGTGTTGCTCTTTACGTCAGCAACCGGCTGGAGTGCATGGAGCTCCGCCTGGGACGGAGGAGGAACTGTCAAAGAGCTTGTGGGTCAAGATCAGAGGGCGGGGACGGACAGGGGATGTTACGGTGGGGGTCTGTTACAGGCCACCTGGCCAGGAGGACAGAGCAGACGAAGCGCTCTATAGCCAGATAGGAGCAGCGTCGCGGTCACAAGCCCTGGTCCTCATGGGGGATTTCAACCACCCTGACATCTGCTGGAGAGACAACATGGCAGGGCACAGGAAGTCCAGGAGGTTCCTGGAATGTGTGGACGACAACTTCCTCCTGCAGGCGATAGAGGAGCCGACAAGGAGGGATGCCATGCTCGACCTTGTGCTCACCAACAGGGAGGGGCTGGTGGGGGATGTGAAACTGAAGGACTGCCTTGGCTGCAGCGACCACGACGCGGTGGAGCTCAAGATCCACAGGGCAGCGAGGAAACTCCATGGCAAGCTCTCAGCCCTAGACTTCAAGAAGGTGGACTTCAGCCTCTTCAGGGACCTGATGGGCAAAGTGCCATAGGAGGCAGCCCTGGAGAGAAGAGGGGCCCAGGAAAGTTGGTCCACATTCAAGAAGCACCTCCTCCAAGCTCAGCAGAGGTGCATCCCGACCAAGAACAAGTCGGGCAAAAAGGCCAGGAGGCCCGCGTG
>JAAGAY010012468.1:0-24030 GCA_011801015.1 Ardeotis arabs
GGCTCCATCTGGCATAACAGCCATTCAGAACAGTCCTTATTGGCTATTTTCACCTGAAATCAGATCTCCTTGACGCACACATCGGACTTCCCCATCCTCCCACATCACCCACCAAGTACACCCAGGATCTGGATGAGGGGATTGAGTGCTCCCTCAGTCAGTTTGCAGATGACACCAAAGTGGGTGGGAGTGTCAATGTGCTGGAGGGCAGGAAGACTCTGCAGGGGGCTCTGGACAGGCTGGATCGATGGGCCGAGGTGAACTGGATGAGGTTCAACAGGGCCGAGTGCTGGGTTCTGCACCTGGGGCACAACAACCTCGTGCAACACTACAGGCTTGGGGAAGAGTGGCTGGAAAGCTGTTTGGAGGAAAGGGACCTGGGTGTGCTGATAGATAGCCGGCTGAACGTGAGCTGTGGACAAGAAGGCCAACATGAGATTCCATCAGCTGCCATCCCTCATTCCCATAGGGATGTCCCAGCACCTCCTGAGCCCCTCGCATCTGCTGGTGCCAGCCTGGGAAGGGTGCAGGGGTCCCCCACGATTTCGCAAAGCGGGGCTCTGCCTGCCCCATGTTGTCACAAAGCGGAATCTGAGCCCTGTGGTGTCACAATGTGGGGCGTGTCTGCCTGCTGCCCTGGAACAGGGGCACGGACGCCCCATGGGAGCAAACAGCGGGCAGTGGGCACCGCAGTCTGACGTCGTCTCGGCAGACAGCAACCTCAGTCTCTGCCACAGCAGCAGTGTTGGGAGTCCCGCCACTGGGGACCCAGGCGTCACTGGGGATCTGCACCACAGGCCTGTACTGGTGACTCAGAGCACCACGGCTGCGCTGGAGCCGGGGCCATGGGGTTCTCCAACATCCCCAGTGCGGCTGAGCTGCTCCCGTTCCTGGTGCTGGTGCTGCAGCTCAGCCTGATCGCTGCCATGATGCAGCCCCGGCGGCTCCGGGTAGGTGACGGCTGCACTGCTCTACGCTGTGGTGTGGTGTGGCATGGGGTGGGGTTGCGTGGGTGGGGGCTGTGGTGTGGGACCAGGAGCTGCTCCCGTCTCACCCAGCTGTTGGGGGTCTTGCAGCGCTGGTGGAAGAAGTTGAAGCGACAGAGGAAAGGGAAGAGAGCCTGGTTGAAGGAGCAGAGCGGTGAGTGGCCCCATCACCGAGTGCCCTGCAAACAGCTGGCACCCCACGGCAGCCCTGACCTGGGGCTGTGCCGGGGGCCACTAGCTGCTCACTGCGTATCCTCTCTCGGCAGCTTCTCCTGGGGCGAGTGCCAGAGTGGAGATCCCCACGCTGACCCGGGAAATGTGGTGAGTGCTGGGGCAGACCGCCAGATCCTGCCCCAGACCCTCACCCCGTGCCCTGCCCCTGCCCGCACTGGGCAACCCTGCCCACCAGCCGTGGAGAGGCTGCTGCCCATGGGTCCCACTGGAGGGGCAGGGGTGCAGCGGGGTCTCTTCCCTCCTCCCCTGCAGGGCCAGAAGACAGATGTCAAGCATGGAGTGCCTGTCCCCACGGGTCTCGCTGGCCTCCATGGAGTCCTTGAGCTCCCTGTTGGAGAACAGCTCGATTTCCATGGGCTCCATCTACTCCTTCCCGGAGCCCTGGGACAGTGCAATGGCGGAGCTGGCAGCACACAACTCCTCGGGTCGGCCCCAGTCCCCCAACACTGCCGAGGAACTGATGGAGGAGCCTGGGCCAACCCTTGGCCAGCCCTGCCCGCCAGCCAAGGAGAGAGTGCTGCCCTCGGGTCCTGCCAGAGGGGCAGGGATCTGGAGGAGTCTCTTCCGTTTCCTCCCCTCCAGGGCCAGAGCGGAGGCATCGAGTAGTGAGCGCCTGTCCCCGCAGGCCCCGCTGGCTTCCATGGAGTCCTTGGGCTCCCTGTCAGAGAACAGCTCAGTTTCCCTGGGCTCCCTGTCAGAGAACAGCTCAATTTCTATGGGCTCCATTTACTCCTTCCCGGAGCACTGGCATGGTGCCATGTCGGAGCTGGCAGCACTCAACTCCTTGGGACACCTCCAGTCCGCCAAAGCTGTTGAGGAACCCACAAAGGAGCCTGGACCAGCCCTTGGCCAGGACCCTCCGCTGGAGCCGCTGGCAGAACCAGAGCAAGAGCGGGTCCCTGAGGATGGCGGGGACGGGGTGCAGAGCCCTGTCGATGTGCAACGGCCCCTCAGCAGCCCCCCAGCTGTGACCACGGCCACGAGGGAGCCGGTCCGCAAGCTCATCCATGCATTACAGTTCACCCAGGGAGTGACCAAGAAGTGCCGCAAGCTGCTGCACGTGAAGCTGGGGCAGCGGCGAGAGGCGGGGGGAAGCTGCAGGGAGGCCTTCGGTGGGACCCTCCCTGAGGAGCCTTCCCTCCCCTCCGCCAGCATGGGGATGTGGCTCCCGCTGGAGCTGCTAGGGCCCAGAGTGTGGTCTCAGTGCCCTGAAGCGGAGCTGCTGAGGTTGGCTGAGGACATGCACAAGGCTGCAGGTGGAGACAAGGGCAACCCCAAAGACAAGGGAACAGAGAAAAGCAGCCCCACGGAGCTGGAAAAGAGCAGCCCCACGGAGCTGGAAAAGAGCAGCCACACAGAGCTGGAAAAGAGCAGCCCCACAGAGCAGCAGGGCAGCAGGAGCCTCACGGCAGTGAAGAGGAGCAGCCTCATGGAGCCAAAAAGGAGCAGGTCCATGTGCCTGGGTGGGAGCAGCCCCATGGGGCTGGATAGGCAGAGCCCAGAAGAACTGAAGAGGAGCAGCTCCATGAAGCTGAAAAGAAGCAAGTCCATGGGGGCAGGCAGCAGCAGCCCCGTGGAGATGGACGGTAGCATCCCTGTGGGACTTGAAATGAGCAGCCCCATCTCTCCAGGCAGAAGCAGTCCCATGGGGCTGGGCAGGAGGAGCCCCATAGAAGTGATGACGAGTTGCTCCATGGGGCTGGAAAGAAGCACTTCCGTGGGCATGGATAGGAGCAGCCCCACGGGGCTTGACAGGAGCAGCCCCATGAATTCAGACAGGAGCAGCCCTGTGGACCTGGGCAGGAGGAGCCCCATGGAGCCAGAAAGAAGCAGCTCCATGGACCCGGGTGGGAGCCGCCCCACAGGGGTTGACAGGAGCAGCCCCGTGGATCTGGAGAGGAGTAGCCAAATGGCCCGAAAGAGGAGATGCCCTGTGGGGCGTGACCGGGCGGCCCCAGGCCTGTGCAAGGCAGGATGGTGCCTGTGGGAGTGCTGCACCCAGCTGTGGGGCTGGATGAAGGCCCTGTGGATCTCCTGCTTCTAGCACTGTCGCATTTCCTCCTGCAAGCCCCTGGGGCAGCATTGCTGGAGCCAGAAGAGCAACGAGCTCCCCTACTACTGAGCGGCCATGGGGCATGGGGCTGGGCAAGCCTGTGGGGCATCCCCTCAGCAGGAACCTGATGAAGCTGAACAAGCGCAAAGTGCTGCCCCTGGGGAGGAACAAGCCCAGGCTAGGGCCACCCAGTTGGAAAGCAGCTTGGCAGAGAAGGTCCTGATGGGCACCCAGTTGACCACGAGCAAAGGTGGCCAAGGGTGTCCTGGGCTGCATCAGGAGGATGGGGGAGAGAATTGGGAAGAAAGGAAAACTCATGGTTTGAGATGAATACAGTTTACTAGAATAGCAAAGGGAAGTGGCAATTAAACAAAATGAATAATGCACGATTTCTCACCAACCGCTGTCCCAAAGACACAGCCCATTCTGAGCAGCGATCACGGAAATGAAACCGAGCAGCAAGCAAAGGAGCAAGAGGGAGCCAACAAGGTAGAGGGAATGATGCCAGTGAATGAGAGAGAGAGATGGATGCCAGGAAGGCAGATACCCGCCCTGCCCAACCCCCACTTATATACTGAGCGTGACCTTGATTGCATGGAATACTCTCTTTGGCCAGTTTGGGTCAATTGTTCTGTCTGTCTTTCTCCCAGCTTCCTGCACCTGCACATTAGTGAGACCTGGGAAGCTGGACGGTGTCCTGGGTCTCATTAATAACAATACTATCATCAGTGTGCATATCAACACTCTTCTAATCCGTGATCCAAAACACACTGGCTACTGAGAGGAAAATTAACTCCATCCCTGCCGAAACCAGGACAGTATCCACTCCTTCTTCCCTACCACCTACATCATGCCTATATACACACACACAGATCTCATTCCCTCCATCTATGGGCCATCCCTCCAAAGTCTGTTGAGTTCATTTAGGCCACGACTTTGGGCTCCATCTGGCATAACAGCCATTCAGAACAGTCCTTATTGGCTATTTTCACCTGAAATCAGATCTCCTTGACGCACACATCGGACTTCCCCATCCTCCCACATCACCCACCAAGTACACCCAGGATCTGGATGAGGGGATTGAGTGCTCCCTCAGTCAGTTTGCAGATGACACCAAAGTGGGTGGGAGTGTCAATGTGCTGGAGGGCAGGAAGACTCTGCAGGGGGCTCTGGACAGGCTGGATCGATGGGCCGAGGTGAACTGGATGAGGTTCAACAGGGCCGAGTGCTGGGTTCTGCACCTGGGGCACAACAACCTCGTGCAACACTACAGGCTTGGGGAAGAGTGGCTGGAAAGCTGTTTGGAGGAAAGGGACCTGGGTGTGCTGATAGATAGCCGGCTGAACGTGAGCTGTGGACAAGAAGGCCAACATGAGATTCCATCAGCTGCCATCCCTCATTCCCATAGGGATGTCCCAGCACCTCCTGAGCCCCTCGCATCTGCTGGTGCCAGCCTGGGAAGGGTGCAGGGGTCCCCCACGATTTCGCAAAGCGGGGCTCTGCCTGCCCCATGTTGTCACAAAGCGGAATCTGAGCCCTGTGGTGTCACAATGTGGGGCGTGTCTGCCTGCTGCCCTGGAACAGGGGCACGGACGCCCCATGGGAGCAAACAGCGGGCAGTGGGCACCGCAGTCTGACGTCGTCTCGGCAGACAGCAACCTCAGTCTCTGCCACAGCAGCAGTGTTGGGAGTCCCGCCACTGGGGACCCAGGCGTCACTGGGGATCTGCACCACAGGCCTGTACTGGTGACTCAGAGCACCACGGCTGCGCTGGAGCCGGGGCCATGGGGTTCTCCAACATCCCCAGTGCGGCTGAGCTGCTCCCGTTCCTGGTGCTGGTGCTGCAGCTCAGCCTGATCGCTGCCATGATGCAGCCCCGGCGGCTCCGGGTAGGTGACGGCTGCACTGCTCTACGCTGTGGTGTGGTGTGGCATGGGGTGGGGTTGCGTGGGTGGGGGCTGTGGTGTGGGACCAGGAGCTGCTCCCGTCTCACCCAGCTGTTGGGGGTCTTGCAGCGCTGGTGGAAGAAGTTGAAGCGACAGAGGAAAGGGAAGAGAGCCTGGTTGAAGGAGCAGAGCGGTGAGTGGCCCCATCACCGAGTGCCCTGCAAACAGCTGGCACCCCACGGCAGCCCTGACCTGGGGCTGTGCCGGGGGCCACTAGCTGCTCACTGCGTATCCTCTCTCGGCAGCTTCTCCTGGGGCGAGTGCCAGAGTGGAGATCCCCACGCTGACCCGGGAAATGTGGTGAGTGCTGGGGCAGACCGCCAGATCCTGCCCCAGACCCTCACCCCGTGCCCTGCCCCTGCCCGCACTGGGCAACCCTGCCCACCAGCCGTGGAGAGGCTGCTGCCCATGGGTCCCACTGGAGGGGCAGGGGTGCAGCGGGGTCTCTTCCCTCCTCCCCTGCAGGGCCAGAAGACAGATGTCAAGCATGGAGTGCCTGTCCCCACGGGTCTCGCTGGCCTCCATGGAGTCCTTGAGCTCCCTGTTGGAGAACAGCTCGATTTCCATGGGCTCCATCTACTCCTTCCCGGAGCCCTGGGACAGTGCAATGGCGGAGCTGGCAGCACACAACTCCTCGGGTCGGCCCCAGTCCCCCAACACTGCCGAGGAACTGATGGAGGAGCCTGGGCCAACCCTTGGCCAGCCCTGCCCGCCAGCCAAGGAGAGAGTGCTGCCCTCGGGTCCTGCCAGAGGGGCAGGGATCTGGAGGAGTCTCTTCCGTTTCCTCCCCTCCAGGGCCAGAGCGGAGGCATCGAGTAGTGAGCGCCTGTCCCCGCAGGCCCCGCTGGCTTCCATGGAGTCCTTGGGCTCCCTGTCAGAGAACAGCTCAGTTTCCCTGGGCTCCCTGTCAGAGAACAGCTCAATTTCTATGGGCTCCATTTACTCCTTCCCGGAGCACTGGCATGGTGCCATGTCGGAGCTGGCAGCACTCAACTCCTTGGGACACCTCCAGTCCGCCAAAGCTGTTGAGGAACCCACAAAGGAGCCTGGACCAGCCCTTGGCCAGGACCCTCCGCTGGAGCCGCTGGCAGAACCAGAGCAAGAGCGGGTCCCTGAGGATGGCGGGGACGGGGTGCAGAGCCCTGTCGATGTGCAACGGCCCCTCAGCAGCCCCCCAGCTGTGACCACGGCCACGAGGGAGCCGGTCCGCAAGCTCATCCATGCATTACAGTTCACCCAGGGAGTGACCAAGAAGTGCCGCAAGCTGCTGCACGTGAAGCTGGGGCAGCGGCGAGAGGCGGGGGGAAGCTGCAGGGAGGCCTTCGGTGGGACCCTCCCTGAGGAGCCTTCCCTCCCCTCCGCCAGCATGGGGATGTGGCTCCCGCTGGAGCTGCTAGGGCCCAGAGTGTGGTCTCAGTGCCCTGAAGCGGAGCTGCTGAGGTTGGCTGAGGACATGCACAAGGCTGCAGGTGGAGACAAGGGCAACCCCAAAGACAAGGGAACAGAGAAAAGCAGCCCCACGGAGCTGGAAAAGAGCAGCCCCACGGAGCTGGAAAAGAGCAGCCACACAGAGCTGGAAAAGAGCAGCCCCACAGAGCAGCAGGGCAGCAGGAGCCTCACGGCAGTGAAGAGGAGCAGCCTCATGGAGCCAAAAAGGAGCAGGTCCATGTGCCTGGGTGGGAGCAGCCCCATGGGGCTGGATAGGCAGAGCCCAGAAGAACTGAAGAGGAGCAGCTCCATGAAGCTGAAAAGAAGCAAGTCCATGGGGGCAGGCAGCAGCAGCCCCGTGGAGATGGACGGTAGCATCCCTGTGGGACTTGAAATGAGCAGCCCCATCTCTCCAGGCAGAAGCAGTCCCATGGGGCTGGGCAGGAGGAGCCCCATAGAAGTGATGACGAGTTGCTCCATGGGGCTGGAAAGAAGCACTTCCGTGGGCATGGATAGGAGCAGCCCCACGGGGCTTGACAGGAGCAGCCCCATGAATTCAGACAGGAGCAGCCCTGTGGACCTGGGCAGGAGGAGCCCCATGGAGCCAGAAAGAAGCAGCTCCATGGACCCGGGTGGGAGCCGCCCCACAGGGGTTGACAGGAGCAGCCCCGTGGATCTGGAGAGGAGTAGCCAAATGGCCCGAAAGAGGAGATGCCCTGTGGGGCGTGACCGGGCGGCCCCAGGCCTGTGCAAGGCAGGATGGTGCCTGTGGGAGTGCTGCACCCAGCTGTGGGGCTGGATGAAGGCCCTGTGGATCTCCTGCTTCTAGCACTGTCGCATTTCCTCCTGCAAGCCCCTGGGGCAGCATTGCTGGAGCCAGAAGAGCAACGAGCTCCCCTACTACTGAGCGGCCATGGGGCATGGGGCTGGGCAAGCCTGTGGGGCATCCCCTCAGCAGGAACCTGATGAAGCTGAACAAGCGCAAAGTGCTGCCCCTGGGGAGGAACAAGCCCAGGCTAGGGCCACCCAGTTGGAAAGCAGCTTGGCAGAGAAGGTCCTGATGGGCACCCAGTTGACCACGAGCAAAGGTGGCCAAGGGTGTCCTGGGCTGCATCAGGAGGATGGGGGAGAGAATTGGGAAGAAAGGAAAACTCATGGTTTGAGATGAATACAGTTTACTAGAATAGCAAAGGGAAGTGGCAATTAAACAAAATGAATAATGCACGATTTCTCACCAACCGCTGTCCCAAAGACACAGCCCATTCTGAGCAGCGATCACGGAAATGAAACCGAGCAGCAAGCAAAGGAGCAAGAGGGAGCCAACAAGGTAGAGGGAATGATGCCAGTGAATGAGAGAGAGAGATGGATGCCAGGAAGGCAGATACCCGCCCTGCCCAACCCCCACTTATATACTGAGCGTGACCTTGATTGCATGGAATACTCTCTTTGGCCAGTTTGGGTCAATTGTTCTGTCTGTCTTTCTCCCAGCTTCCTGCACCTGCACATTAGTGAGACCTGGGAAGCTGGACGGTGTCCTGGGTCTCATTAATAACAATACTATCATCAGTGTGCATATCAACACTCTTCTAATCCGTGATCCAAAACACACTGGCTACTGAGAGGAAAATTAACTCCATCCCTGCCGAAACCAGGACAGTATCCACTCCTTCTTCCCTACCACCTACATCATGCCTATATACACACACACAGATCTCATTCCCTCCATCTATGGGCCATCCCTCCAAAGTCTGTTGAGTTCATTTAGGCCACGACTTTGGGCTCCATCTGGCATAACAGCCATTCAGAACAGTCCTTATTGGCTATTTTCACCTGAAATCAGATCTCCTTGACGCACACATCGGACTTCCCCATCCTCCCACATCACCCACCAAGTACACCCAGGATCTGGATGAGGGGATTGAGTGCTCCCTCAGTCAGTTTGCAGATGACACCAAAGTGGGTGGGAGTGTCAATGTGCTGGAGGGCAGGAAGACTCTGCAGGGGGCTCTGGACAGGCTGGATCGATGGGCCGAGGTGAACTGGATGAGGTTCAACAGGGCCGAGTGCTGGGTTCTGCACCTGGGGCACAACAACCTCGTGCAACACTACAGGCTTGGGGAAGAGTGGCTGGAAAGCTGTTTGGAGGAAAGGGACCTGGGTGTGCTGATAGATAGCCGGCTGAACGTGAGCTGTGGACAAGAAGGCCAACATGAGATTCCATCAGCTGCCATCCCTCATTCCCATAGGGATGTCCCAGCACCTCCTGAGCCCCTCGCATCTGCTGGTGCCAGCCTGGGAAGGGTGCAGGGGTCCCCCACGATTTCGCAAAGCGGGGCTCTGCCTGCCCCATGTTGTCACAAAGCGGAATCTGAGCCCTGTGGTGTCACAATGTGGGGCGTGTCTGCCTGCTGCCCTGGAACAGGGGCACGGACGCCCCATGGGAGCAAACAGCGGGCAGTGGGCACCGCAGTCTGACGTCGTCTCGGCAGACAGCAACCTCAGTCTCTGCCACAGCAGCAGTGTTGGGAGTCCCGCCACTGGGGACCCAGGCGTCACTGGGGATCTGCACCACAGGCCTGTACTGGTGACTCAGAGCACCACGGCTGCGCTGGAGCCGGGGCCATGGGGTTCTCCAACATCCCCAGTGCGGCTGAGCTGCTCCCGTTCCTGGTGCTGGTGCTGCAGCTCAGCCTGATCGCTGCCATGATGCAGCCCCGGCGGCTCCGGGTAGGTGACGGCTGCACTGCTCTACGCTGTGGTGTGGTGTGGCATGGGGTGGGGTTGCGTGGGTGGGGGCTGTGGTGTGGGACCAGGAGCTGCTCCCGTCTCACCCAGCTGTTGGGGGTCTTGCAGCGCTGGTGGAAGAAGTTGAAGCGACAGAGGAAAGGGAAGAGAGCCTGGTTGAAGGAGCAGAGCGGTGAGTGGCCCCATCACCGAGTGCCCTGCAAACAGCTGGCACCCCACGGCAGCCCTGACCTGGGGCTGTGCCGGGGGCCACTAGCTGCTCACTGCGTATCCTCTCTCGGCAGCTTCTCCTGGGGCGAGTGCCAGAGTGGAGATCCCCACGCTGACCCGGGAAATGTGGTGAGTGCTGGGGCAGACCGCCAGATCCTGCCCCAGACCCTCACCCCGTGCCCTGCCCCTGCCCGCACTGGGCAACCCTGCCCACCAGCCGTGGAGAGGCTGCTGCCCATGGGTCCCACTGGAGGGGCAGGGGTGCAGCGGGGTCTCTTCCCTCCTCCCCTGCAGGGCCAGAAGACAGATGTCAAGCATGGAGTGCCTGTCCCCACGGGTCTCGCTGGCCTCCATGGAGTCCTTGAGCTCCCTGTTGGAGAACAGCTCGATTTCCATGGGCTCCATCTACTCCTTCCCGGAGCCCTGGGACAGTGCAATGGCGGAGCTGGCAGCACACAACTCCTCGGGTCGGCCCCAGTCCCCCAACACTGCCGAGGAACTGATGGAGGAGCCTGGGCCAACCCTTGGCCAGCCCTGCCCGCCAGCCAAGGAGAGAGTGCTGCCCTCGGGTCCTGCCAGAGGGGCAGGGATCTGGAGGAGTCTCTTCCGTTTCCTCCCCTCCAGGGCCAGAGCGGAGGCATCGAGTAGTGAGCGCCTGTCCCCGCAGGCCCCGCTGGCTTCCATGGAGTCCTTGGGCTCCCTGTCAGAGAACAGCTCAGTTTCCCTGGGCTCCCTGTCAGAGAACAGCTCAATTTCTATGGGCTCCATTTACTCCTTCCCGGAGCACTGGCATGGTGCCATGTCGGAGCTGGCAGCACTCAACTCCTTGGGACACCTCCAGTCCGCCAAAGCTGTTGAGGAACCCACAAAGGAGCCTGGACCAGCCCTTGGCCAGGACCCTCCGCTGGAGCCGCTGGCAGAACCAGAGCAAGAGCGGGTCCCTGAGGATGGCGGGGACGGGGTGCAGAGCCCTGTCGATGTGCAACGGCCCCTCAGCAGCCCCCCAGCTGTGACCACGGCCACGAGGGAGCCGGTCCGCAAGCTCATCCATGCATTACAGTTCACCCAGGGAGTGACCAAGAAGTGCCGCAAGCTGCTGCACGTGAAGCTGGGGCAGCGGCGAGAGGCGGGGGGAAGCTGCAGGGAGGCCTTCGGTGGGACCCTCCCTGAGGAGCCTTCCCTCCCCTCCGCCAGCATGGGGATGTGGCTCCCGCTGGAGCTGCTAGGGCCCAGAGTGTGGTCTCAGTGCCCTGAAGCGGAGCTGCTGAGGTTGGCTGAGGACATGCACAAGGCTGCAGGTGGAGACAAGGGCAACCCCAAAGACAAGGGAACAGAGAAAAGCAGCCCCACGGAGCTGGAAAAGAGCAGCCCCACGGAGCTGGAAAAGAGCAGCCACACAGAGCTGGAAAAGAGCAGCCCCACAGAGCAGCAGGGCAGCAGGAGCCTCACGGCAGTGAAGAGGAGCAGCCTCATGGAGCCAAAAAGGAGCAGGTCCATGTGCCTGGGTGGGAGCAGCCCCATGGGGCTGGATAGGCAGAGCCCAGAAGAACTGAAGAGGAGCAGCTCCATGAAGCTGAAAAGAAGCAAGTCCATGGGGGCAGGCAGCAGCAGCCCCGTGGAGATGGACGGTAGCATCCCTGTGGGACTTGAAATGAGCAGCCCCATCTCTCCAGGCAGAAGCAGTCCCATGGGGCTGGGCAGGAGGAGCCCCATAGAAGTGATGACGAGTTGCTCCATGGGGCTGGAAAGAAGCACTTCCGTGGGCATGGATAGGAGCAGCCCCACGGGGCTTGACAGGAGCAGCCCCATGAATTCAGACAGGAGCAGCCCTGTGGACCTGGGCAGGAGGAGCCCCATGGAGCCAGAAAGAAGCAGCTCCATGGACCCGGGTGGGAGCCGCCCCACAGGGGTTGACAGGAGCAGCCCCGTGGATCTGGAGAGGAGTAGCCAAATGGCCCGAAAGAGGAGATGCCCTGTGGGGCGTGACCGGGCGGCCCCAGGCCTGTGCAAGGCAGGATGGTGCCTGTGGGAGTGCTGCACCCAGCTGTGGGGCTGGATGAAGGCCCTGTGGATCTCCTGCTTCTAGCACTGTCGCATTTCCTCCTGCAAGCCCCTGGGGCAGCATTGCTGGAGCCAGAAGAGCAACGAGCTCCCCTACTACTGAGCGGCCATGGGGCATGGGGCTGGGCAAGCCTGTGGGGCATCCCCTCAGCAGGAACCTGATGAAGCTGAACAAGCGCAAAGTGCTGCCCCTGGGGAGGAACAAGCCCAGGCTAGGGCCACCCAGTTGGAAAGCAGCTTGGCAGAGAAGGTCCTGATGGGCACCCAGTTGACCACGAGCAAAGGTGGCCAAGGGTGTCCTGGGCTGCATCAGGAGGATGGGGGAGAGAATTGGGAAGAAAGGAAAACTCATGGTTTGAGATGAATACAGTTTACTAGAATAGCAAAGGGAAGTGGCAATTAAACAAAATGAATAATGCACGATTTCTCACCAACCGCTGTCCCAAAGACACAGCCCATTCTGAGCAGCGATCACGGAAATGAAACCGAGCAGCAAGCAAAGGAGCAAGAGGGAGCCAACAAGGTAGAGGGAATGATGCCAGTGAATGAGAGAGAGAGATGGATGCCAGGAAGGCAGATACCCGCCCTGCCCAACCCCCACTTATATACTGAGCGTGACCTTGATTGCATGGAATACTCTCTTTGGCCAGTTTGGGTCAATTGTTCTGTCTGTCTTTCTCCCAGCTTCCTGCACCTGCACATTAGTGAGACCTGGGAAGCTGGACGGTGTCCTGGGTCTCATTAATAACAATACTATCATCAGTGTGCATATCAACACTCTTCTAATCCGTGATCCAAAACACACTGGCTACTGAGAGGAAAATTAACTCCATCCCTGCCGAAACCAGGACAGTATCCACTCCTTCTTCCCTACCACCTACATCATGCCTATATACACACACACAGATCTCATTCCCTCCATCTATGGGCCATCCCTCCAAAGTCTGTTGAGTTCATTTAGGCCACGACTTTGGGCTCCATCTGGCATAACAGCCATTCAGAACAGTCCTTATTGGCTATTTTCACCTGAAATCAGATCTCCTTGACGCACACATCGGACTTCCCCATCCTCCCACATCACCCACCAAGTACACCCAGGATCTGGATGAGGGGATTGAGTGCTCCCTCAGTCAGTTTGCAGATGACACCAAAGTGGGTGGGAGTGTCAATGTGCTGGAGGGCAGGAAGACTCTGCAGGGGGCTCTGGACAGGCTGGATCGATGGGCCGAGGTGAACTGGATGAGGTTCAACAGGGCCGAGTGCCAGGTCCTGCACTTGGGGCACAACAACCCCATGCAACGCTACAGGCTTGGGGAAGAATGGCTGGAAAGCTGTTTGGAGGAAAGGGACCTGGGTGTGCTGGTAGATAGCCAGCTGAACATGAGCCCTGGGCAAGAAGGCCAACACCATCCTGGCTTGTGTCAGGAACAGTGTGGCCAGCAGGAGTAGGAAAGTAATGGTGCCCCTGTACTCGGCACTGGCGAGGCCGCACCTTGAATGCTGTGGGCAGCTTTGGGCCCCTCACTACAAGAAGAACATTGAGGTGCTGGAGTGCATCCAGAGAAGGGCAACGAAGCTGGTGAGGGGTCTGGAGCGCCAGTCTGATGAGTAGTGGCTGAGGGAACTGGGCACATTGTTTAGTCTGGAGAAGAGGAGGCTGAGGGGAGACCTCATTGCTCTCTACAAGTGCCTGATAGCAGGGTGTAGGGAGGCGGGTGTTGGTCTCTTCTCCCAAATAACTTGTGACAGAACAATGCGCGCCCCACGGTTTACCTTGGCCAGCGCCAGCACCTCTCCCTCCAGCAGTTTCTGTGCCAAGATCAGGTTCTCCGCGGCCGATTTCTGCTTGCAGTGCTCTGCAATGTGTAGTTAGGGTTGGAAGGGACCTTTAAAGGGCATCTAGTCCAGCTCCCCTGCAAGGAGCAGGGACGTCTCCAACCAGATCAGGTTGACAGAGCCTCATCCAACCTGGCCTTGAAAGTTTCCAGGGATGGGGCATCCACCACCTCTCTGGGCAACCTGGGCCAGTGTTCTACCACGGTCAGTGTAAAAAATGTTTTCCTAATATCCAATCTGAATCTACCTCCCTCTATTTTAAGACGATTACCTCATGTCCTGTCACAACAGGCCGTACTGAAGAGTTTCTCCCCGTCTTTCCTGTAGCCCCCCTTCAGGTATTGGAAGGCTGCTATCAGGTCTCCCTGGAGCCTTCTCTTCTCCAGGCTGAACAGCCCCAACTCTCTCAGCCTGTCCTCATAGGAGAGGTACTCCAGCCCTCTTATCATCTTCGTGACCTCCTCTGGACCCTCTCCAACTGGTCCATGTACTTCTTATTTTGGGATCTCCAGAACTGGATGCAGTACTCCAGGTGGGGTCTCATGAGAGCGGAATAGAGGGACAGAATCACCTCCCTCAACCTGCTGGCCACGCTTCTTTTGATGCAGCCCAGCATGCGGTTGGCTTTCTGAACTGCAAGTGCCCATTGTTGGCTCATGTTGAGCTTCTTGTCCACCATCACTCCCAAGTCCTTCTTGACAGAGCTCTTCTCAACCCATTCTCCGCCTAGCCTGTATTTGTGCCTGGGATTGTCCCAACCCATGTGCAGGACCGTGCACTTATATCCATCCTTAAGAGCCAAAACTCTACCCAAAGGGTGGTGAGTACTGGTCTCATTTTGTGTCTATACAATTAGATGGCTTATATAGTGCATGTGTGTGGAGGGAATGTGGTAAAGATAGAGAACATCTATTCTTGATTTCTCTTTATCTATTTACGCCTTGCTCAGACATGAGGAAGTTGCTGGTATTGCAAATGAGCTGGGCATCCATCCTGTTTAAAATCGTCTTCCAGAGTTCATTGTTGAAGAAATCAGCCAACAGAAGAATGGAGATAATGAGATAATCGCAAGGCATTTTCTTCTGTGGTTGTAAGGGGATGTGTATGACTTTTCCCATTAAATAGGGTGAGTTCATCAGGATTTTATTTTCTCTTTCGGGGACCATATTAGTAATTATCCCAAAGAGACAGAGCCTAACTGCTCTAACATTTACTGGAGCTCCAGAAGGAAAGACATATTTCTGTATAGACCAGTTCCCAGCCTAAGGCAAATCAGGAGGAGAACGATAAAAAACTTTCCTTGGCTTTCAACTGTCTTTAATGCCGTGAGAGAACTTGACAGGACTGCAAGTGAAGCAGATGGGGAAATATGCTGTTTATTTTTGTGCTGATTTGATTTTTTGCTTTGTGTTGATGTGTAAGATAAGCTGACAATGTGATCTTTCCTCATCTATGAAAGGAGAAACAAACCTTTTATCACACACCTCAGAAAGAAGCACTGTGTTTGAGTAAGCTAAACCTATTGCTCTGGGCTGTCCTGTGACACAGCTCCTTTCATTATCCATTAACTTAGATAATACTAGAGAGTAAGTCTTCCATAGAATTCTTTATCTTCAAATCTTCAGAAGCCTAGGAGTAAAAACAATTCTTTCATTTTATAGACTAAGTCAGATAAGGGGCAGATGTGAAGGACTATATGCAGTAAAATGGAGCAATATGACTGAATTTTAAGAAATTATTGTTACAGATTATCGTTTACATTTTCCTGTCTCATCAGACAGCTTACAATAGAAATGCATTTTTAGGCCGAAAACTATATGTATTTCTTCATAATTTTGTTTAGAGAAATGGCTGTACAATTTTTGAGAAAATGCTACAAAATAATCTGAGTCAATCTCTCAATTACCACTTCAGCCACAGCTAAAAGTCTGCATTTAACTACTATTTACATGCATTTCATTTGAGATGTGCTAGACTAACTTAAGTATAAGCAATGCAATCAAGATTTTCTCTAGCAACAAATAATCTTGTATTTGAGAAATCAAGAAAATGAGGGTTCTGCTAGAATTACTGGAATGACTATGTTTCACAGGAGTTATGCTGCTTTAGCATCCTATTCAGCTGGTAGCATTGTCTGATCATTCAGAAACATTTGTTTTCAATTTCTTGTACAAATATTACCCACATTATAGGGTAATGCTGCCATCAGCAGAAGTAGCATTGCCACATAGCCTCATCAGTCCTCTTTGGGGAACATTACCTCATGTTCTGCCTCTCAGTACAACCTCTGCCCTTCAGCCTGCTGACAAAAGCTATTTCGTACAACAGAGCCAGAACTCCTATTTGTCAACAGCAGTTAGTAAGAAGAGAACATGACATACGTGTGTATAAATATATGAATACAAACTTGCCTAGGGAAAATCCAACACTCCTAAAATGACAGTTTGTTGTGTTTTATGTCCCAGTTTATGTAAGATTTTCTACCTAAGCTAGTATTCCTTCATTGTGTTAAGATCTAAGACAAAGCTTGAGATGTCTGCAGAAGGACACTTCAGTTCCTGGTTTCCCCTTAAAGCTCCTCTAAAGTTTCAGAAAGTAGTTAAACATGACCTGGGATGAATTTGATATTATCCAGAATAGTGATACTTAATTCAAGATACTAAAGTAGATGAACTAGCATCTAAGTGCACTTAAGTATTATATTAATGCAATGGGAATGAAGAACAAAGAGCATCTCATTTAAGTTTGTCTTGTGGGAACCATCAGGAATATCCAAGGAAGAAGTGTGTCTTTGCATTTATATTCCTAGGGGTGATATATGAGACTGATAAAAGGTAGAATCAGGTGATCTTGTAGCATGTAGTCATGTCAGACTGTCCTTGTTTTCAATGAGTAAAGAGCAGCAACTTGCAGAAGTCATTATTAAAAAATAATCTTTTCTACTGAGCTAACTATATCATTAGTCCTAGCCTATGTGACATAAGCTTATTTTGGGGCAAAATCCATTTATTTCTCTCATGGGTGATATTTAGCAGTGGTGCTCTGTAGATAATGCATATAAGAGGGAAGAGCTAGTCATTGTATTTGGGGAAATTCCCTTGAAACTTGCTCCTTTTCTGCTTGCTTTAATCCTCATGACCAGTGTTTCAATTATGAATGGATCTTTTAATATACAGTGTTGTTTAAATTTCCTCCTGAGTAAAAAGTCACCTTAAAATCTTCCTAGGCATTTCCATGAATGTAAGAAAAAGGGACAGCCATGGAGATGTCTGTTGCCTTCAGTGACCAGGCTCCTCATTTAAGATCTTTAGGTGGTTAAGTAGGTGAGATTAATCTAAGTACACTGAAGCACTACTAGGCTGTAATTAAAAATTAATAGCATTTCATCTGGGTGCACATTGATGGGAATGGTCAAGTATACAAGGAAGAATTGTTATTACAGGTCTCCTGCAGAACAAGAGCCTAGATGCACTAAGTAGCATTTAATTCTCTTAAAGGGGATTTATTCCCACTTTTGCAAGGGAAATTTATCTCCAAACTGCTTTTCAAAGGCCTGCTTCGAAGTCTACATTGGACAGGATCTTTCTTCTACATGTAAACCTTATCCATAGGTATTCTGGCTTTTGTAGGATATTATTAAGTTTGAAACATATGCACCAAGACTATTCAAATGAGTTGTTAATTAGTCAGTGCTTAAACAACAGCACATTTTCTCTGGTGTACGGTTCCAATAGTAATAACTCGTGCTCTTCCCATCTGTTTGAATCCACCTGTTATCATTATTTTAAACTTACAATGAAAAGTCTTTGATGAAGGAACCAATTTCATAGTATATGTTCATACCCAGAAGCAATGATAATACTTTTTGCTGCTATCATAAGGCACATGTTAACTATTTTCCTTTAGTGTTGATATTGTAAATTGAAATTCATACCAGAAATGAGACAAGGATGCTTTGGGGCAAGGAGGTTTCTACATTTTTTGAGGGGGAAGGGACACAGGAAAGAAAAATACATAATATTTCCACAAGACCACATGCTTTTATTAAATTAATGTTTTTCACATATATTTCACTAAATAAGGCTCAGCGTAACTTACACTGACAGCACGAGATTAATCTTCTGGTTATCTGAGCATCTTCCATATTACATTCTTAAACATCCTGAATGCAGAAACCTGCAGATGTTTTCATTCTTAGTAAGCTTTTTCCCTAAGAAAAGTGATTTAAGACAGGGAAAACCAGGTAACTCAGGCAACCCAGGACAACAGGAACCATTGTTCTGAGCCAGTACATTTGATCTACAGCTTGCTGATATGTCTTAATAAATGTATGTTATATTTCTTCTTCCATTTCCCAAAATAATAACATTTTTGTTTCAAAATTTCCAATTGGAAGAAGTTTTTTGTTTGTAATTTCTGGTGTTTGTGGGATTTTTTTTTTTTTTTCAAACCACAAAGAGACCTCAGTGGGAGACACAGTAGAATAAATGAATCAAGTATTTATGTGCACACACTTCTGCAATCAAGAAATAAAGGAAAGAGCTCCTGGCACTAAATCACAGCTTGTACTATTTTAAATAAAATCATACTCTACAACCCCAAACCAAACTTTTTTTTTTTTTTTTAAATGAGATAAGGGAGAACATTTTAAAAGAAATCTCAGGTATATAAAAATACACTTTAGTGTATAGGTGTGTGTCAGAGGAGATATGCCTCAATGGAGATGTATGCCTTTATTTGGTTTTCTATGCACAAGTACCCAGTGACATCTGAGATGGACCCACTACCCTTTAAGCCTCCAGGTTCTGACCTCTCTGTCCTACAGGCAGTGTGCCCTGTGAGTGAGTAGTTGTTTAAGTCTGAGGGATCTCTGACACCAGACACCTGTGTGAAGGTAATTGAATCACAGCCCTGGTCAACACAGCGACAGGAACCTAAGGAAGGATTCAGTTGACCAAATGTATGTGTCTAACACAAGCATAATCTTTCAGCAGCAGCTATGGCCCTACTAGAAGTGTGCAGCTATACCCTCCAGCGCTCTCACATAACATGTATGTCAATCTAGAGGAGATTTTGTGACGTGCAAATTAGTGAGTGAGCTGCAAAGGACGGGCTTGGAGTACATAAGCAACTCTGATGGGTGCTGTACAAGTTAGGTAGCAACATGAAAATGGAAAGTGAAGTGTGGTAGACTGTTTGCACTAATGTACGTGTAATCAAGGCAGTAGGAAGCACAGAAATCATGACCTAATTTACACCACTAGAACTGAAAACAGAATTTTACCTTAAGGTATCAAGTGGCTTTTCTCAAGATTTGGTGGCACAGGATACCAGATAACTGAGATCCTATTTATATTATTATCTTCTTCCCTTTCCCAGCAAAAGCAAAGTACGTGAGAACACATATCCACACGAGAACACAGTCTTACATCTAAACAATGCATATAAACAAACAGGCACAAAGCTGATCTGTGTTTGGATCCAGGGCTGTTAGAACAGTATTCACAGAAGGAAGATAATATTCCCACACGCACATGTTCTTACAGTCTGCTGTGGTGGCCAACACCATAGAGCTATGAGCTGCTGCCTAGTGAACTCCACACAAAGTTGTTCCTTCACATGAATTCCAGAAAACATCCAAGTCTATGTAACAAACACAAAGAAATTTCATTTCTCTGTTGTGAATCTGACCAGGAACTTGTAAATTTTCTTAAAATGTTGAACCTCTGCTGTTACACTCCTGCCTTTATAAACAAGCATATGCTGCCATTTTGCGGAAACTGAACATAAGGAGTCATGAATGAAGCCAAATCTTGCCTTTACATTGCAAGAAAGAGCTCTCAATCTCATGGCCTACAAAAAGGTCAAATGCTGTCTCAACCTGCATATCTGAGCATTATTTCCCAACAAATTACGATCCTATCACTTTGGAAAGCTTACTCAAGATTTTCATATGAGAGAAACCTAATATTCCTTTTCTTTATGGTAGGTGCCATCCATACACACCTATGGAAATCCTGCTCCAAAAAAAACCCCTTGTTTCTAGAATGAGAAATCTAATAATTTCATGTGTTTCCAATTCTTTAATATCACTTGAAACCGACGCCAGAGTCACAGACTGTACATTTGGCAAAGTCTGATCAATGCATATCAAGCAGTATCAAAAATGTCTCTATCACTTGGCAGTAAGGATGTAACGTGACATGTCATTCAGTGCCACTAGAGACCCGTCATATGCTGCTCCTGTTTCAGGGTCACTCTGGACAAACCACTGTGGTGCACTTACTTTGCAGAGACAGCTTTTTCATTTCCCTGGCAAGCCACATGGGATAAAGATACAGTTGTACCCAGATAAATTTTTATAAGCAATTTCCAGTTAATAGTGCTGTTTTCTCCAGAGATTTAAGAAACAGCTAATCAGAATGAAGAACATTTCCAGTCTCCATCAGTAACTTTCATTTGATTTTACAGAATTACCATAATTAACAAAAGACCACAGATTCTCCTACTCATGTCTAAGCTGCAATAGGACCAAGGATCCAAACACTGTCATATTCAGAAAATATCCAGTGCCAAGGACTTTGCAGCTGAGATTGAGACAGCATACAGGTAGGAACAAATAGCAGGAAGGAGTAAAGATGTAGGTAACAGCGTTCAAATTGAAGATAGTGCACATTTTGACAAGATAAACCATTAAATACACTACTCAGAGAATAGTCAAGCTGTATGAATAGTAGGAGTATTAGTTGTGTTTGGTATGTTATTATATTTACAGGAGTGATCTGGCATTTAAGAAAAGGTTAAACTGACCTGAAGTAGGTGTATATGGCACAGTGTAGTCTGGTCTGACTAAGAATTAGAGTGGCTGTAGGAACAGAGGCTGTAGGTGTTACTCCAACCTGGGAGTAGTCCTTTCAGGACTTAGCTCTAAGAAATACCTTCTGCAGTTAAAATCTGTGCCTGATCTTCCTGGCACTGGGAGTTACTACTTTCCTCAGTGGGTATGTAGTATCACCCTGAGTATCTGGGAAGCAACTTCACGCAAGCCTCCTCCCATGTTCACCATTGTTTGGCTTGACACTTTCTGGTCGTAGGAGTAAATTGAGAACAGGCTCGGCTCTCCAAACTGTACTGGGACCCAAAATAAGCAAAAATGTAATGTGTCCTACTATTAAGACAAAATAAGGCAAAATTTCTCCTTCATCTCAATTTTCCTAAGCAACAGGAGGTAAGATCTGGTGGTCCCATAATGGTACTCATAGTGGTACCAAGGAACGAGTCCTGAAAATGCTGCATGGAGTTTAGGTAAATTTTCGCCTGCCCTGGTCTGCCACAAAAAAGTGTGTCTCGGATTGAATAAAAAGGAGAACAACACTACATAAATATTTCTGATTTAGTACAATCAAGGATTGTATTAAATTAGCTCTTCTAACATGTCTAACTTTAACTTTGATTTTAAAATGGGCCCTTATATAGTGCAATAATTCTACAAAATATTCTCTGAGTGACTACCAAATGTTTAAAGCTTCACCTAGCACTTTTTATAAATCACAGTTTTTTCCTAAAGGTAGTGTTTCCATATGGCAGATACTTACAATTCACTGTAATACACTTATAATATAAATTTGATTTTGTTCTCGGGACAAGTCCTGAGAGGTGTCAATGACCCACGACTTGTAGAGTGATGAGCACCAACTGGCATTTGGGTTCATGCTAATTATGTTGCTAAAAAATATCAGTGACAGTGCCACTCTTCATTAGTTACACAGAGATAAATGTTTTTACTCTGTTTTGCTCTGTGCATCATGGTTTCACTAGGCAGGTTCTTTTATAAATAAAGTATATATTAATATATTTTGTGCATGTATATACATCATATAAAAATTAGGTTTTTCTGATATATGTTTTATTCTTGGTACATAAACATTAAGTTTCCCAGTTAAAACTCACACATTTTTTAGTCTCTCCAAACGACATCTCAGCAGCACTTGACCCAGTATTTATAAATTTTACTTACAACTATCTGGTACACTATCTTCTACAAATTTTGTTCTTTGCTTGCCACCACCATCGCCTCTATTTTTCTGTTATTTCCACAATTTTATCTTATCCTGTCGGCCCTGTATATAAACATGTTTGCACACATATTCACATGTAATTAAATAAATTCCCTAGAAATTTCAGGCAGGATCAGGACTGTAAAATTTTTAGAGTACACTTTCTTACTTCTATGGGACAGTGACTGGCATTATGGGCTTCTACATACTCTTGAAGTTACTGGTAACCAGTGTAATACGTGAACAACAAAGGAAGAAAAATGTGAGAATATGTGGACTTGAAGTGTTAGTCTTGCTCCCTTAAGAATATTGATTATTACTGATCACCACAGTGAGCTCTCTTGAGAATTAGATGTCCCTCTTAATGAGTTTATTTTAAAAAAAGGAAAAACTGTGTGCTGGTCCTATGAAAAGTAGTAGAGTGTGGCCTGTACCACTTAATCCTGCTCCACATTAAATTAGTGTTGAAATTCTGACCAAGAAAATTGATACCACTGCCACAGTCATTTTAACTCATGTTGGCTCTAACGTGAACAGGCAGTTCATACATCTTTCTCTCTCCTCTAAGCTCAAACAAATAGCTCAGATTCAGCCTCTAGAAAGATTTTTTTTACCAGCTTAAGACTTTTAGTTCCAACTCAGTTTTGGGTACAGGTCAGAGTTAAACAGGTATTACTCACCTTTGATAGAGCTATATCTGCTGAGAAACACCAAGCTACAGCCTGTGATTTTGAAATCCCATCCTTCAGTTCAGAATGCCCTTTACTTTAAATAACAACTACTGAAAAAAATTACCTAGAAAAAAAAATATTTTGTTTTAAGCAATTTCAGTTCTTCTCTTCACCCATCTATCATTACTGAAAAGCTTTCCTAGATTTCTTGGAGTATTGTTCTTACACAAAAGGAAAGTTTTGCTACAATTTTTCCTCAGGAAAGTGGTGGAGTTTTAATGAGACCAGTTCCAAACAGAAATGCTCATACACCATGTTTAAATAGCAATATATGAGAAGCTTCCAGACATGGCAGTAGATATTTGTAAAATGATGAAAAAATCAATACGGGTTTGATTTAAAAGGTTTTGTTTTCTTTTTCTCTCTAAGGAAAATAGTTTCTTAGCTGGAAATCATATGGGAACTTAATTCACTAAATTCTTATTAAATGCCTTTTTAGCCAGTCACTTCAATAAATACTAATTATAAGATATGAAACGACATATAGAAAATGTTTTGCAAAGAACATAATGGAAAAAATGTAAAGACTTGCGGTTTTTTGTGGTTTTGTTCTTTTTTTTTTTGTGTGCTTGTAAAAATACAGAGCACAATGAAGCTGGTTTACATTGTGCTTTGAGATGGTAATGCATTTTAAAATAGAATGTGTCGTGGGAAATGCTCCAGCAAATTTTGGGCAAACAAAATGCTTGATGACTCTGTCAGAGTACTGTAGCTTCTAAGAGTTCATTCCACTTAAGAAATATTGATGATGAGCATGTTGCTGGGAAAACATGGAAGGTGAAGAAACATTTTACAAAGTTTCATTTACACAGCCTACAGGACAGCAAAAACACCCATCCTTTTCAGCTCAAACTTTTCTATATTCTGCTTATTTAAATTACCTTACTCCATTTGGCACAACATTTTATAGTAACTCTGTAAAGCAGGGTAAAACAATCATCTCTATTTTGCAGATAGAGGATGGAAATCCAGATAGACCAGTGAAGTGAAGGCCACATAGGAAGTCTCTGGCCAATAAAGTATTTAATCTAGCACCCTAAAATTTGAAAGCAATTACCTCAGTCTCTCAACCATTAATTTTTCTTCATTCCAGTAAAGTGATGGTGTCCTGGTTTCAGCAGGGATGGAGTTAATTTCCTTCTCAGTAGCCGGTGTGTTTTGGATTTCATGTGTGAAGAATGTTGATAAAAACACTCTGATTATACCAGTTGTTGTTAATGAGACCAAGGACACTGTCTGGCTTTCCAAGTCTCGTTAAAGTCTCATTAACCTGCAGATGTGAGAAGCTGGGCAAAAGACAGACAGAATAATTGATCCAAACTGGCCAAAGAGAGTATTCCATGCCATAAACGTCATGCTCAGTATATAAGTGGGGGGTGGCCCATGGGAGGGGGCATTCTTTTCGGGCATTCTTTTCTGGCATCCATTCCAGTTGGGTATCCGTTCGGGCACCCTTGGCATCCTTTTCTTCTCTCTTGCTTGCTGGCATCGTTCCCTCTACCTTGCTAGCTTGCTCTGCCCCCTTTACTTGCTGCTCGGTGTCGTTTCTGTGATCGCTGCTCAGGACGGGCTGCGTCAGTCATTCGGACATCGGGTGGTGAGAAACTGTACATTGTTCATTTTGTATATTTTGTATATATATTAATATCCTTATATTCTGTTAGCTTTGTAGTTTTTAGTATTTTAGTAAACTGTTTTTATCTCAACCCATGAGTTTTCCTTTCTTCCCAATTTCTCTCCCCC
>JAAGAY010012468.1:24062-73289 GCA_011801015.1 Ardeotis arabs
AATTTTGAAATGAGTAAAGAGACATCAAAAGTCCACCTAAGCCCTTGTTAGGTGTGTTCTGACTATATGTGATTTACTTGGTCAGCTTGAGGTTTCCTCCAGAGCTAATTGCTAGTTGCAATAGAGGTGCATTTTTTGAAAACTAAGTTAATACAAATATGCTTGACCTTATGAGCTG
The DNA here is from genome assembly GCA_011801015.1 of Ardeotis arabs. Lineage (NCBI taxonomy): Eukaryota > Metazoa > Chordata > Aves > Otidiformes > Otididae > Ardeotis > Ardeotis arabs. Next base: position 24,241 of record JAAGAY010012468.1, read on the forward strand.
AATATCAATCTCAAGACCCATACCATGAACATGGGAAGATGGAGACAGTCTTACAAGTGATTCAGGGCAGTGAATGAACCATCTCCACAAAGTTCTAATTCTCTATTGCTGGATAGGGCTAGACTGCATATGCAGAATGATCTCAAGATGTGCTGGACACTCTAGCCTTCTTCTGCCTTGCTGGCTTGTTTTCTTCTTTGGAGGCAGTTTTGGACTAAGCACCACCTTCCTCCCAGCACTGTTTCTCTACCTGTACAGACACATGTGGACCTCTTATAAACTACATGTAATCCAGGTGCTACAAACTTGTGAGTCCTAACAATCACTTGAGAAGGACACAGGAAACCTGCATGTCTGCATACTTCTCAGCGCAAGAGAAGTAATCCTGGGGTTTTCAAGGGTATGCTCTGATTGCTACTGGGAGGTCAGATTTGGGACTTTAAAATTCTCCCTGGATTATTAGTTTTTTAATTCAGTAATCATCCACAGCAAAATTTCTCTCTCTCTCTCACACACACACACACACAGAGGATTAATTATTGCAGGAACTCCAGGGGCAGAAAATGAACCAGGAAAAAGCCAAACCAAATCAAACCAAAACTAGTAAGCACACTTTCTCTTCCACTTAAGGGAATATCCTAGTTATTTTCACCTAAAGTCGAGATCCTGCTTGGGTTCAGTTGTTTCTAACATAATGGGTTTTTCCTGATGCTTCACCAATGGAAGAGGAAGGTGTCCCTTCATACCATGTCTGTTGCTGGGCACCTGCCTACAAAGGATTATCAATATTCACTTTCTCATAACTGACATCCACAGAGCCATTCCCTTTGTTAGATCTCAAAACCGAACTGAAATTTAGGCTATAACTAAAGCAAATGCTGGTTGCAGAAATCTAGAAATGTTTCTAGAGATCACTAAATCATTTACTCACATGAGAACCAATTCCAGTGTCTGTAAAGCAACTAGCGGTAACATAGCTGTATCTGTACCAATCAGTTTTATCCCTCTGCATGACTCAACACTCATTTTTCTTGTGTGTCCTAATTGATATTCAGACAGCAGATAGCTTTGCTAGAGATATCAAAGCACAGAGTCTGGATTTCTAAAAATCAGGCTAGGATTTGGTTCAATCTCCTTCAAAACAAAGCCCCTTCCCCCATGCTGTAGGTGCAATTTTTCAAGTATTATATATGCCGTGAGGAACTTTGAAGTTAATAAATATTATTGTGTCAAATAAAATAAAATAAAGCCTTCTCAGTGAGACAAAGATCAACTTCAGTACTATATAATATATGGCTTTAGCCTCTGGCAGCGAGTTCTGGGAGTTACAGCGGTTGAGAAATTTAAGTGCACAGCAGTGGGTTGGGATTACAGAGTATCTGAGCTATAAGAGAAAATTATCTTTAAAAAAGGGTTTATGAGGTGAAAGAATTATGTAAATGGTCTTTTAAAACTTGTAAGAAGAAAAAGTTGTAGTGCATCAGAGCTCTTGGAAAAACAGAGGGACAATTTTTGTGTACTTTACATTTATAACAAGATCTTTTTTTGTCTTGTTTTGTTCAATAAAGCATATAAAACATGGAAAAGCTTTAATTCTTAATTACATGCAGTGACTTTCTAACAAGTTCATGAGTCCTTATTTTACTGTCTATTGCTACAGGAGAGAAATCTCTGCTTTCACACCATAACCTTGCTCAATGTGTGAAAGGAAAATACAGCTGCTTTGGAAGTATCATAGGTCCCTGTGAAGTGACAGCCAAAAAAGGCAGCACATTTGAGCATCATCAGGAAGGGCAGTGAGAACAGAAAAGAAAGTACCATTTGCAACTGCATAAAACCTTGGCTACCATGCAGAGGAGGAGTGACGTATTAAAGAAGGTACAGAGCAGAGATACTAAAATGACACAGGGGACAGAACTGTGGCTCTATGAGGAGAGACTAAAGAGGTTGGGACTCTTAAATTTAGGGAGAAGAAAGCTGAGGGAACGTGTTCAAGGCTTACATCCTAAAGATGGTTGAATGATAAATGAAATATAAAATATAACTAAAATACGAAATACAAAATGAGTGCAGAACTCTTACTCACCACCCACACAGTACTGTATACACTCAAGGGCCACTTTGTGAAACTGGCTTAAAACAGAGGAAAGTAGCCCTTTTCTACACAGCACTTAGTGAACTTCTGTAATCTGTTTCTAGAAAAGATTGTGAGGCAGGCACTATCAGCAGGTTCAAAAATAAAATAGAGACATTAATGAACAGCAGATCCATAAACAGTTATTAAAGGGGACAGGCAGAGATTTTCCTTCCAATTCCACTGTTCCAATGACTAGTGGAGAATAAAGATAATGGGCTTCACATGCTTTTCCTAAACTGTGCCTCCTACCATCACTACCAAAGACAGACTGCTAGGCTAGATGGACTATTGATCTGATAAACTAGGTTAATATGATATTCTCTTTTTCTAGTGGAAAGTCAGGAATTTGTCTCTTTATTCCTAAGGAGACAGCCTAGGAAAATCAAAAAACAAAGTTGCAGTTCTGGGCAAAGTTACAGACTAGAGTAAAATGTATGCACTGGAGTGTGTGTCCTTGCATGTGTAGGAGAACTGAAGCAATCAAGAATGCTTCACCTCACCCAACAGCAACAAGGATCCAGAAAAGGAAATGTTCTTGATGTTTCATCAGTGAAATAAGCATGTCTTTTTTTTATTGCGTGTGTTTTAAATGAGAAGAAAAAATTCCAGCAATTCCAAGCTATGCAGTCTCACTCATTCTCCCAACCCTCCAAGGTAATGGGGGAGACATAATATAACAAAAAAGTTCGAGGTTTGAAATAAGGACAGGGAGAGATCATTCAAGTTACCGTTACAGGTAATACAGACTGGACTTAGGGAAATCTATTTATTTACTATTATTATTAATAAAATCAAAGCAGGATAATGAGAGAAAACAAAACCAACTTCCCCCCACCCCTCCCTCTTCCCAGGCTTAACTTCCTTTCAGTTATTTCTACCTGCTACCCCCCTGAGTGGCACAGGGGGGAATAGGGAACAGGGGTTGCAGTCAGTTCATCACACGTTTTTTCGCCACTCAGGGCAAAAACTCCTCACATTCCTCCTCTGCCCCAACATGGGGTCGTCCCCGGGCTGCAGGTGGATCTCTGCTCCTCCGTGGGCCTCCACGGGCTGCAGGGGCACAGCCTGCTCCACCATGGGCTGCACCACGGGCTGCACCACGGGCTGCAGGGGAATCTCTGCCAGGAGCAGCATTACTGCTCCCCCTCCTTCTGCACTGACCTTGGCGTCTGCAGCCGTTCCTCACAACAGGCTGGCAGACGCCTCTTAGGATCCTTTTTACATCTCATTCACTTCTCATCTCCTCTCCACTTCTTGCAGCCGGGCCGGGCTCAGTTGGGCCCAGTCGGCCGCCCAGTGGGAGGCCAGAGGGTGAGGCCTGCAAGGACCACGAGGCTCACACCTCCCCCTCTCTGCCCCTGCTTCAGCTTCTTCACTCTTTTACTTTTTTTTTTAATTATTATTTTCCCCTTCTTAAATACGTTGTTGCAGAGGCATTACCACTGTTACCAGCAGGTTCGGCCCTGGCCAGCAGCGGGTCCGCCCTAGACCCAGCTAAATCCTAGACAAAGGGGAAACGTCTGACAGCTTCTTGCAGAATCTGCCACCATAGCCACCCTATACTAAACAAAACCAACACACCCTGTAACGTCTCCTGTGAGTGCAATGAAAAAGCCAGGAAATATCTACAAAAACAAAAGACTGCACTAAGAATATTTTCCAAATAAATTAATCTGCCTTTCTGTTATTTTAGATATCTCAAAATCTTTTGCAGTAATGATCTGAATCAATAATAGTAACACAATAAAATAATAGTAGTGACAGTATAGTCATTATTTTCTGTAGTTCTTTAAAGAATCATCTTGTTCGGACAAAGTATAAGGTAAAAGTAAGTACCTCCTAGTAATGAACATTTTTAATTGCTTTTTTATTTTTCTGGTAGTCTGAGACATGCTATACTATTGCTTAGGAAGAAAAAAAATATCAACAAACCAGCCAAGATTATACATAACATATGCATGTGTAAGGGAGGGAAGCCAAAAGGAAAATATAAAGGCACTGCAAGTTTCCAGTGTCAGACCTCTCCGTGTATCACATTTCTCTCTACCAATGTATTATCCTTCTCTAGCATTTAACATGTGTCGTTCTCTGCCATTGATACAGTGCCCACGAAAGTCACAGAAATATTTATATAGGGTTCAGAACAAGTTCAGACACATATCTTTCTCCTAAATTTGAGGTATCTAGTAAATAGCTCTAAAGCAAATGCTTATGTTATCTAAATAGCCAATAGATACTGCAGAAACTTTGAAAATCTGCAGCGGGATACCTTGTCTGCCTACTGTAAGTACCTAAGTTTAAGTCAGCAGGATCTCATCCAGAAAGCCTTTCTGTGTGCTTAACTCCGTCCATCATAAACAGAGAATTAAGACACAGTGATAAGACTCCTTCATCAGACAGTGCCTTTGCTTCCACTGGTTCATTCCTTTCATCAGAAAAATTCCTCTGCTCTTTGATACTATGTCACTTACTTTCAACTGTTTTCTGAGCCTAGTTAGTATCTGTACCACAAGGTTTTCATTTTTACTGCAGTACCACGAATTGTCTTTCAACTTCAAAAATGTAATAAAATGCAGGAGTAAAACTCCATAAATTTTTGGTTCTCACCTACAATGCATTCAGAATTTTCTTGGGAAATTATTATATGAAGAGTATTATTATATGAACTGTGTAAGCACAGATGAGACATCAATCTCAGTAAAACTTTGGATAGTTTTCCCATAAAACCTTCTAGATATTCACCTGTGCAGTATTCAAAAGTTCAAACATTCAGTCTTCAAATGTTAAGATGTCTTCTTGAGCTTATACAATGGTTAAAATTATAATCAGTGTATTTTTAATTGTTCAGATCAAGAGTGGTTCTTTAATTGTCTTATGAACTCTTTTGCACTATGTGTTCTTAAACTGCTAAGTTTCCTTTTTTGTTTTTTATCCCCCTTTGGAAAGTGGGGCAGGGTGTTAAAGAAGGCTCCAATAAAATATTCTAAAGAGAAGATGAGAGAATGAGAGGTGGAGGATTTCACAAATAACAGCATTTATTCTGAAAAAAAAAAAATCTGTGTTTAGCTTTGAAGAAAATGGAAAGAAATTTATTCAGTCATACAATGTTATTATACATAACTAAAATAGTAAAAAAGCCACACACTTCATTGGTACTCTAAAATGTTCAAATAAATGTTTTGCTTGAGATGGCAATAATTTCTATATGTGCAAATCAGAAACTAACTTGTCAGATTTTTTTTTCATATAAAATCTAGCTCTATAGGTGCCTCCTCAAAAAGATTTATCATAAATATTTGCAAATGACAACTCAGGTCTGTTGAGAGGCATTCAACATTAGTTTAAGGTGAAGACCACAAACAAAATGTAAACCAAATGAACTGAGTTCAGCAAAGTCCATCCTTGTTTTGTGATTCCCTCCAACAGGCATACAAGTAATTGAAATTCATCTCCCTGAAGGCTTGCAAAAATGTGAAACATACAAGTCTGAGCCTTCTAAATAGGCTCATTAGAGAGATTAATTGTATTTGATATAAGTTAGGAGGCACAGGAAGGGCAGTATGTTCTCCAAAGCCTCTGCCATATCTTTTATATGTGAGCAATTAAACAAGGTCCAGGAATATTGCTGCAATGGCTTTTACAAAGTGCTGGACAATATATTTTATACTAAATTGAAATTCAACAGACTTATGTTTAGCTAAGGTCTCTTCTGAGCAGAAATATTTTTTTCTCTTCTTCAAGAATTAAACTGTTACTAACTTCTTCAAATTCACTTTGTGATTACAAAAGAATTGCTGTAGTCTAACAGAAGAAGGGAAATGAAAAGATTCAACTGAGTTGCTACTTACCAGTGTTATTCAAGTTTTGAGCAAGTATTGAAGGGCATTTGCAAACAACATGTTTTAACCTAGTGATAAAACAAAATAAAAAAAAAATGAAATAAACAAACTGTATGTAATGTAAATAATGGGTTACTCTCCAACAAAATTTCTAACCTCTGTTTTGTTATGTAACAAATCCTTGTGTCCTGTCAATACAATGTGTCATAGCAGTGTGTGAGACAAAGAAAAATATAAATCAAATTAAATGGAAGCTACTTACAGTATCTGCTCTTGAAAGAGATACCCAGTCTATCATTTTAACTATCTTCTTCAACAACATTGTATGCTACAGGATTAGTCCCCTAAATTCACCATGGGTCATTAGGCATCTTGCACAGGTACTGACTACTTAATTTAAGAAAAGTCAGATGGGCATCCACCTACTCATGAAACTATTTCAGATATATATATTGTGATGTTAAATCTTTATGAAAATATTTTTTCACTTGAAACAAAAAGAAATAAAGCAGAGTCACACTACATCAGTCCCTGTTCCACAAGTAAATCACAGTTGGAAACAGTCAAGTTGGATGGGCACTGAATATCTAGCAGGAGAAGGAAAAATTAAAAAAAAAAAAAACAGAAAAACAAAACCAAAAATCAAGCTATGTTTTTTGAAAGTATTCATTGAGATAGAACTCTTTCTGAAATTCATTCAATTGTAATTTTAAACATGAGAACAATTACATAAATGGCTATAGAGTCTACCACAGTCTAGCCTACACTCTCTGAGATTCAGCTAATTTACAAGAGGGTCCATGGATTCTTGGTTCTTATTTCATTCTCATGGTTATTAGCATGTGAGAAAGCATTTATTTCTTTAACAAATCCTTACCTTCAAATATTCATGCTGAATTTTAAAGCATTTTCTGACAATTAAATATTATAACAATTTTGTTTGGTCCTGCATGAAAAAAAAAAAATTGACATTAACATCAAATAGTTGTCAGAATCAGTCAGAAAATGTAGACTTCAACTTCCAGTTCTACCTCTAGTCAGAAAACACTTCCTCATGTTTTTATGTGGAAATAGTAATATCAACTTAATAACTAACAATGTTTGGTAATTAAGAAAGAATCCCTTACTGGTTTTAATGTTAATGACAGAATACTGCCAGTTCCCTATTATTCTGGAATTTGTGGTTAGACTATGGGGGAATCAGCATCATACTTTACTGAAGAAGAAAAATAATATTTCTTGAAATTTAAAACTGATGCTGTCAGAGAGACAATCTTTGCTTCTGTAGTGCTACCACAACAGCTACAATGTGTGTTGTCAAGGAACAGACATACTTCATCCAAGGTGTAAAACACAAGTTCCTTCCAGACTGTGCTACATAACCAACTGTACGAGTAAATTACTAGGTGGATAAAAATAGTATAATTGCTAAAAATAAAGAAGGACAGACATTTTTCAGTAAATATTTCTATATTAGAAAGGAAAGTTAATTAATTGTGTAGTCATAAAATGTGAGTGAAACACTGTTGATTCCAACCATAACTAAGAATAATATTTAGTAACAGTTACTAAAACTGCTTATCTTAAGATAAGCAAATCCAGATAATACTCATCTAAGAACTTAAAGCATACAGCCAAAAAATTCTTTGGATCACAAATGCCAGCTTTCCAATATATTCTGGAGATCTGGATCTGTTCAAGAATAAAGCGATGCTTTGAAAATATATGAGTATATTTTCAAATGGGACCTATTTTCAAATTGTCTAATATTCTATATTTGAAAATATGTTCTATTAGACAACTCAGGAGGACTTGGGCAACTCAGGAGGACTACAAGGATGTCATGAGGTTATGCAAAGAGAAAATTAGAAGAGCCCAAGCCCAGCTAGAACTTAATCCCCCTACAGTTGTAAAAGACAATAAAGAATGTTTCTATAAATACATTAACAACAAATGAAGGGCTAAGGAGAATCTCCATCCCTTATTGCATGTGGGGGGAAACATAGTGACAAATGATGGGGAGAAGTCTGAGATACTTGATGTCTTTGCCGCAGTCTTTAATAGTAAGACCAGTTGATTTCAGGGATGAGTTGAAAGAGCGTACGGGGAGCACAATAAAGCCCCCATAATCCAGGGGTGACCCACTACACCACTTAGACACACAAAAGTCTATGAGACCAGATGAGATCCATCCAAGAGTACTGAGGGAGCTGGAAGAAGTGCTCACCAAACCACTTTCCATCATTTAGCAGCAGTCCTAACTGGGGAGTTTCCAGTTGACTGGAGGTTAGCAAATGTGATGCCCATCTACAAGAAGGACCGGAAGGAGGATCTGGGGAACTACAGGCCCGTCAGTCTGACCTCAGTGCCGGGGAAGGTTATGGATCCCATCACCTTGATTGTCATCACGCGGCATGTACAGGACAACCAGATGATCAGGCCCAGTCAGCATGGGTTTATGAAAGGTATATCCTGCTTCACTAACCTGATCTCCTTCTATGACAAGGTGACTTGCATACTGGATGAGGGAAAGGCTGTGAATGTTGTCTGCCTAGACTTTAGTAAACTCTTTGACACTTGCCCACAGCATTCTCCTGGTGAAACTGGATGCTTATTGCTAGAACTATTCACTGGATTAAAACCCGGCTGGATGGTTGGGTCCCAAGGGTTGTTGTGAATGGACTTCTATCCAGTTGGCAGCCGGTCACAAATGTGTTCCCAAGGGCTCAGTATTGGGACTAGTTCTGTTTCAGACCTTTATCAATGATCTGGACAAGGAGATTAAATGCAGCCTTGGCAAGTTTGCAGATGACATCAACTTGAGTGGGAGTGTTGATCTGTTGGAGGGTAGGAAGGTTCTACAGAAAGATCTGGACAGGCTGGATTGATGGGTCAAGGCCAATTGTATGAGGTTCAACAAGGCTGAGTGCCAGGTCCTGCACCTGCATCACAATAACCTCATGCAACACCACAGGCTTGGGAAGGAGTGGCTGGAAAGCTACCTCATGGAAAAAGACATGGAGTGGGGCTGGTGCACAACAGCTGGTTGAATATGAGCCAGCAGTGTGCTCAGGTAGCCAAGAAAGTCAAGAGCATCCTTATTTATGTCAGAAGTAGTGTGGCCAGCAGGACTAGGGAAGTGGTTGTCCCCTTAATACTCAGCACTGGTGAGGCCACACTTCAAACAGTTTGTTCAGTTTTGGGCCCCTCACTGCAAGAAAGACATTGAGGTGCTGGAGCACATCCAAAGGAAAGCAACAAAGCTGGTGAAGGGTCTAGAGAATAAGTTTTATGAGGAGAAGCTGAGGGAATTGTGATTGTTTAATCTGGAGAAAAGGAGGGTGAGAGAAGACCTTATTGCTCTCTACAACTACCTGCCAGGAGGCTGTAGTGAGGTGGATGTTGGTCTCTTTTCCCAGGTAACAAGTGACAGGATGAGAAAAAATGGCCTCAAGTTGTGCTAGGGGATTTAGATTGGATATTAGGAAAAATTTCTTCACTGAAAGCGTTGTCAAGCATTGGAACAGACTGGCTAGGGAAGTGGTTGAGTCACCATCCCTGGGGGTATTTAAAAGACATGTAGATGTGGTGCTTAGGGACATGGTTTAGTAGTGGACTTGGCAGTGTTACATTTACAGTTGGACTCAATTATCTTAAGGGTCTTTTCCAACCTAAATGATTCTATAATTCTAAGAAACTGTATTTTTTTCCTAAGGAAAGCTGCAGATACAACAGCATCGCAGACAAAATCGTAGAATAAGAATGCAGTACTATTAATGCTATTCTACATTTCTAGAAAACAAAAATATATTGGCAACACTTTGCTGTGTTTACAGCTTTGTGTGATGAAAATAATGATGTTGTTGCAATAGATTTCTGTAATACACTTGACTCGAGACCACACGACTTCTTGAGTGATAAAGCTTGAACAATTTAACATTCACATATTAAACAGATTAGAAATTTGTTAAATAATAAGATTCAGAACACAATCCTAAATCAGAGTCATTGTCAACTAGCTGCATTTCAAGAAGAAACCCACTGATATTTTTTTTTAGTTCTTTTTGGCTGGGTATATCTTAATCTTTTTATCAATGGCTTAGGAATAGATAAATACACAATAAAATTACATGTACAAAAGGCACTGATTTTGTTGATGATGAAATGCCTAGGGAGCACTAAATAAAGGAGGAGGACAGGTCATCTTTATATCCTGCAAGCAAACTGTATGTGTTTCAAATCTAAAAGCATACATCAAAGGCAAGGATATAGGCCGTGGCAACATAGTGGCAGACCTTGAAAGCTGTGATTCTGAAATGGTCTTAGGATGATGAAAGGTAATAAACTGACAGTAACTTCCTAGTACCACTTTGTAACCAAAAGGGTTAATATGATCCTAGGATTATAAACATGGATAAAAATATCAAACTATGTTTGTCAAAGTTATAACTCCTGCTGTAATTCTGGACAGAGTTCTGGTCTCCATATGTTAAGAAGGATACTAACACCCTTGGAAAGGATTCAGAAAAGAACCACTGAATGACTGATGGACTGGAAAATATGCATAACAAAAAATTTAGGAGATCAATCCGGTTAGCTTATCATACAGACCACAAGGGAGAGACTCAATCAAATACCATAAGCACCTATAAGAGAAACAGAACCTTGACAACAGATCTTCAGTCAGAAGATAAGTATATTTAAAACGTCACTTGGAAAACAGATAAATTCAGAATAGAAATAAAGTAAAAAATTTTAACAAGGCCAATATTGCCATAGATGATGGGTGTTCATTGTCATTAAAATCAATCACAATTGCAGTGCTTATTCAGTTTAAAATAAAAAAATTGCTGGCATTGCATCTAGAAAGATGAGGACTGTTAATGTTAGCATCACTCCATACCTGTAAAATTGAAGTCTCATAACAACATAACTCGCAGAGATATAAATTTATGCACTGCGCTACAGCAATTTGTAGACATCAGGGCCTGAAGAAACTCCTGGAACTCTCCATTCCCTTTCTTTACCAAAGGAATTTTTAACACAGATTCTTATTTTATCCTATTTTACACTTTGCTGTGTCTAAACAGTTTGTCTTGTCATGAATACACAAGGTTATCCAGTCACGTTTACCTGGCCTGAATAAGGACATCTTTTCTTATCTGTTGCCCTTACGATTGATGAAGAACTTATCAGTATGATCAAAATAACATAATTCTGAGGAAAATAGTCACTCCCACAACTCATTGACTCAGAGGATTTTACAAGGTGCTATAATATATAGAGTCAGATAATTTGGCATGGATAACCTGGCCATGCAAAAAAAATGTGTATATTAAAAAAATATAAATCTTCTATTTGAATTCATACAACTTAATGTAATTACCATAATTTTTAACACTATCAAGTGTACCAGACAGACTATGTCAAAAAGTGAATATTGATAATTTCTACTTGGATAATAATGCTTGTTTTCTGATATTTGCTTGAGTTAAAATAAATTTGTGGGGTATTCCACTTGTGTAAAAGACAAAGTCTATTCTGGTCATTATTTTCCTTTCAGTCTTCTGGCAAATGGATCCAGCAGTGCAGAACTGCAGATTAGAAGGTCATTTCCAGTTAATGCCAGTTTCCTGATTTACAAAAGAGGGAAGATGAATATAGCACCTGTCAGAAGAAGGACTCTGATGGGCAACATCAAGTAAAAACCTTTAGGGTACTGAATTCAGGAAAATGTTTTTGGATAAAACATTACCAAGAAAAAGTGTAAGAGCAAGTACATACTAAAACATCATACGTGTTATCCTACCAGTCAGATTCAACCACTTGAACCAGTAATATCCTGTAATCATCTACTATATCTCTTACCACCTTTGTGAAGGCTTGGAGCAACCTGATCTAGTCAAAGATGTCCCTGCTCCTTGCAGGGGGGTTGGACTAGATGACCTTTGAAGGTTCCTTCCAACCCAAATCATTCTATGATTCTATGATTCTATGAATCTGAAACTATACACACCACCAGCCCACGCAAAACACCAGTTGGCTGAGAAGATATGAGGTAAGAAGATGGCCTCTCACTTAATTATTGCAGCATGTACAACATATGATAGAAAACAAAACCACCATGAAAATAATCTGCATCAGAGTTTGAAAATGGAGACAGATATTCTTGAGCTTCTTCCTCATCTTTATACATATGCAAACAGTTTCTCCCTTTTGTTCCTCTCTCAGATTATAATGGAATAATGTTATATTTCATTTCGTGGCCTCGTACAGCTTAAAACAAATCCAAAATCCTAATGGATAAAAGCTGTGTGACAGCTCTTGACTAAATTTGGCTGCTACAAAAGTACAGTCTGTTCCTCTTTGTATAAAATGGTTTTCAAACTCAGCTTTGGGGCAGCAACTTTCGTGATAGCCTCAAAACTAGTAGGAATTCTCACCTGTCCAACAATTCTGTTCTAATTACAGTAAGGTTAAACCTGAACATTTAAATATGTATGCACTGTTTTATCCTGATTATCACAAAGACCAGTTCTGAATAGAACTATCTTTCATTTGCTTAGTTGTCTCTTTTGAGGAAAAAGACTTTAAAACTGATATTTTAGTTTCCAATTGTGAGGTTTTGTCATACAGAAGGATCATATTTTCAAGCTTTGCCTCAACGCTCTGAAGTTTGTAAGCATTTTTCCCCAGTGAAACTGGTGATTCATACATAATGACTTGCCTCCAGGAGTGAATGCTTTAAGTACACGTTCATATATCATGCACTATGGAGTGTCTGATTGGTTGACTCTTGGGAGAAGGGATGTTGACTGTTTGTACGCCTAGAAATGACCTTAGTGGCACCTCCACTTGGTTTCAAGTAGCTTAGAGAATTCTCAACAATCACCAGTTCTTCACTCACACATTTTAACTATTTCTGTATATTATTGCTGTTTTTTAGGGCCAAGTATCAGTCCTCACAGATTTTATACTCTTTACCAAAAGTTCACTGTCTTCCACTCATGCAAAATCATATATGAGTCAAGTACAGCTTTGCTCCTCGTGACACCCCCAAGTTTAGCAAAAGCAGTGTTATAGTGTCATTTCCTGCAATAACACACAGATAACCACTCAGCATAGCTCTGAGAAGTGCTGCTCTTGCTGAGAATGCTAATCAGGATTATTAAATCTGGCTATCCACATATACTTGCTTTCCAGTGTTTGAAAAGCTCCAGTTGTAATTGTTCCTAAAATATATGAAATTTTAGGTACCTTTGGATCAACTTGGATGCTTAATTAAAGAAGGTCAAGGTGTCTGAGTAGATACAGCAGAAAATTAACATCCAGAACTTCTGGACTCTGTTCCTCCTTGTGCCAGAAGTAGACAGGGTTTCTTTGCCAGATCTCCCATCCCACCATTCACTTTGCTCTGATGTAAAGTAGAGCTATTAAGAGTGGCATCTCTTGCAAAGAGCCCTGAGACCTCTCAGTAAGTATCAAAGTGGAAGTTCTATATATTCATTAATTATTTTAGATACCCAAAAGTAAACGTATCGGGTTAGATTGACAAGTGTATGAAGTCAGGGTTATGAGAACAATAGAGTGGAGTCTGTATCTTCAGAAAACATCTAGTTTATATTTGGGACAAGATCCAAGTTCATTGAAATGAACAGATAGAGACCTAGTGCCTCCCTCAGATATTTGTACTACAATGACTGCACAGGCAATCTCAGCAGCCGTTATTTCCTCAGCAATAGTGTAAATGCAGCCCCAGCTTCATCCCATACTAGCTTTGCCTGATTTTCTCTCTCTTTGGAATGTCATCATGGGAACAGTCTTGATTACTTAATGTTCCTTAAAATGGTACTAGCTTAGCTAATCAATGTTATTCTGTTGTTAAGTAGGATATTCTTCCTTTCTGAAACAATATTGATTACCTAATTATTGCCATTAAAAGCACCCAAACCCAACACACATTCAAGCCGGTGATGGGATGGCTGCTATTAAAGCTTTTATCAGTAACACTATTCTATTTCTACTCAGTTTGCAGAGTTTCCCTGTTTTCTAACATCTTCAACTCTCTCACTGTCCTAATATTTAGTAACTTTCCCACCTCCCCCAACTTCCACCAGCAGACAGTGCAAAATTAACAAAAAACAACAGAATCCACCAGCTTGTTCCAGAAAGCAGTCATACAAGACACAAAGAAAGGGATATGGCAGCAGATGTAGACACAGCACTTGTTTCTAATTTTTAAAAGTTAAAACTTAATTCCACCTCCTTCAAACTTATTTTAGAAAGCAATTGACAACAGGAAAAATTATAAAATTGGCAGGAAATTAAGACTCGGGTGTTGAGAGTTAAGAACTTCATACTATGAATTAGAATATATATCTGTATCTATACATGCTGCTATTGCATCATTAGGAAAATTTGGCTCTACAGCTGTATTTATGATTATTGAAGGATTCTTCTATTTATATCTAGCCATAAAATTACACATACTTAACAGCTCTAATACCTCTTTAAAAAAGCAGCAGCCAACCTGTCTGTCTCTGTAGTTGTGGGGTGTTTTAACCTGATACTCAAAGCACTTTGTGGGATCTACCCTAGATGATAAGATCACTCCCTTTTTCTGACTTTTGACAGTGGGTTATATGTGTTTAGGGCATCATGAATTTTATTTATTACTGCATATATGTTTGTGTGTGTGTGTATTCCCTCGTGTACAGTGTAAGTATTACACATATATTCTTTTGCAATATCTCTATATAGACAATGGAGTTATATTATCTTTCTTTAGTTGGTGCATAGCATATGTTATAAACAGCGGATTCACACGGCAGATGCAGTATGCATAAAACATGTACTGTGTAACATGAGAGGAGTTTTTTAAGCCCCAGCTGTGCAAATGACGCCATATAAATAGCCCACATCAGCCTCATGAAAGCCCAGTAACTTTTAAAAAAGTAAAAGAAATCTGTGAAGAAGCTAGAGCAATATGGTTTTTAGGCTGCAGCATCACTGGAAAAGGTAAGTAAGTATGGTGTGATATTTTCTTGGAGAGGTCTGATGTGCTTTCTGTGCAACTTCATAGTGAGCTATGTCAGAATGGACTTTAAGTACGTAAAAACAGAGTCACAGAAACAGTTTTTCCTCCTATGCAGCCTAAGATGTAGAAGTTTAAGTGAATTCATGGATGCACCTCAGAGCACATCAACCAGGGCTCCAGTTGTACAAATACACAGCAACGGATGGTCCCCACCTATACAACTACAGACTAAAGGCTGCACTAAGTTTTTCTGCCTGAAGGAGACAGAAAGCTCTGCCTACATCATTCTTGTTTTACTCTCATTCTCACACGTTTCAGCAAGAGGGACAGGTGAGACAGACATCCCTGACTGAATTCAGCAGTCTGAATACAGCCCTGAAGGACAAGATGGGACAGAAAATACAGCAAAACAGGTGAGAAGAAGATAACAAAACTGGAAATATTTGCAGCCAGGCAGTGCTAGTAGTTACAAGACTCATCCTAATATTCCTCAAAAACAGCTTTCTATATATTCAGTGGAACTGGTTTCTTGATAAACAATGTTAAAGTCAGTAAATTGGCTTAACTTTGACTTTAAAGTCAAATAAATCCTTTTTATTTTTGAATTTTGTTTCTGCTAGAAGAGCAGATTAAACAAAAAAACATTAATGTACTGTAACAATACAGTGTTCTCCTATCGTAACTCTAAAAATGCTCATGTTACTACTGATGCCAAACAGTCCAGAGAATCAACAGGGTACCAAAAAAGGGAATGGGGGGAAAGGAGGACAAAGAAAGAGGAAATTGTTAGATTTCTTTCTCCTTGGTAGAGTTTTTCTTGCCAAGAATGGAATTAAACTGAAGCTGCCGCTTGCTATGGGGCCTGACATACTGCCACATACGTGTTCCTGCTCACAATCAGCATCAGCATGCTGGCCACAATCTACTTCAAAAACAAATGAGGTCCAAAAATAGCCTTCTCTCTAAACAGGTTGTATGTGTGCATGTTTGCATGTGTGATTTATGCAAAAAAATCCTGTCAAAATATTCTGGTTCATCAAAAGTCTAATTTACATACATTTTTGGGACACTGTAGAGGCTGATTAACATGACGTATGGCAATTCAGAAGGAATGTTGACTGAAGCGTTTTAGGAGGCTGGGATGCAGGAGCACGAGGCAGATAAGCATATGGAACTCAGTGAATGAAGCAGGAGGCTGCCTATTCTGCTATGATTTATGTTCCTCAACTTGTGAGAACTTGATGGCTTTCTGAGATAAGAGATTTTGTTTAGAAAAATCTAGTACAATGAAAAAATTATTATAGAGCTTTCTTTATTCATCTTTGATATGTCCGGCTACATCTTCCATGACAGACACCAGGATTTGGGTTTTATTAAAGAGAAAATAGTCAGCCATATAGCCTCACTTATAAATAGTAAGGTAAAATATTTAATCACAAGCGTTTAGAAATTATTTTCATCACCTGGATTTAGAGAAACCATAGCAACATTCATCCTGCAAAATAAAATTGCATGACATTTTATATTAGGTCTTTTAAATTTATGTGATAACTTACCCATGCATCTGAAACTAGATTAATTTTACATTTTCTCATTATTTATTTAATTCATTTTATTTAATTGCATACTGACATTTCTCCAGAGTCTTAGAATATGAGAATCACATAATTGTTCCCTAACTGGTTTTTGTATTGCCAAAACAATGTAAATACCACTCTCTCGCCAAGTTCAAATCTCCAACTACTGGAAATGTTTGCTAGTAGCCTTCCTGAAAGGAAATCACTGCATACATTATTTGCACTGCCATAGCTCTGCTTAGTAACTTTATAGAAAAAAAAAAAATGGTATTTCACTGCAATGAATAACTCCTCCTTACCACCAGAAACATCCACTACAGTTAATTATTGTTTTGCACGGGTTGATAGTCCAGAGCATAGGAGACAAAGAAAAAAGTACTCACCATCCCAGTGTCAAATTATCAGCCAATGGGAGAATGAATTTCATGTTATTATGACATAGAGCATTAGTTATTGTTTTATAAACAACGTATTTATTTTAGGTCCAAGGGGAGATGTATTCAGCCTAAGCTGGCCTTCATGCCTAGTAGAGAACAGCTGGATCTTTGCAAGAAGCAGCTGGCGGCAGCAGCTATGCTCTCCAGGACTCATTTCTGTTGCTTAATGTAGAATTCAGTGTTATCTAAGATGCTGCAGGATGCTTTCTATGCCCTTTAATTTCCGCTGGAGAAGGACCCATATCTCAGATAGGTGCTGCATTATATCATCCCCATGTTTACCTTGCTCTAGAAGACTAAGCTCCCATTCTAGCCAATAACGATCTGGCTAATACAGTCAGAAGAGCCTAGAAAACTATTTAGCTGGCCAGAGAGATGTTTATTTTTTAGGATTAATGCGGAGCTGAATCCCATATTTGCCTTATGGTTCATAAAGGTAGCCCAAAGGAACATTCAAGCTAAGAAAGGAGATGTATAATGAGTTTAGTCATCAGCTTAACAGTGCTAGGTGGCAGATGTCACAGTCTGGAATTTGGATGGTTTTTTTTAATTTGCATTTCAGCAGGTTTTGGATATACCCATCACGTGATATAAAGAAGAGAGGGACTTGCTGTTCATTCCCATATGTGTACAGGTTAAAAACCCACTTGCAGAGTGGTGTAATCTAGGCCAACATGATCAAGAGATGTTCTGGAGACATTTTACTTAATATTTCTTTTTAATAATTTACATTGAATCTACATCAGGTAGTGACAGAATTTGAGAGTAAAAGGAGGAAGTCATAAGCATTGCGTTGTCTGAGGTTGACTTTCTGACAAGACTTCTGCTGAGAAAGAAGCAGACCTTTTCTTACTAAAAGATGGTGTTGTGGCTAATCTCTGGATGTGATAGGAACTTAATACTGCTAGCAGCTCCTGGAGTGTTTCCTTAGACGATGCAGTAGATGTATTTCTCCATGAACAGATGAGTACAGATTGGAAGGGGTACTCATTGCAGATGAATGGCAGCACTTTTGCTATCTAGGGTAGACAGGAGATGAAGGTTCCTGATCAATTATTAAGCTCATGGGATGGCACTCTTATTTGTCCTCCCAGTTTACAGGAAGGCACCCAGCAGGTCCCACTGGCTGGCTCACAGGTGCTCACTCTTACCACTGGGTGTCTCACAGACCAGCTTTTTGAAGAAGATCAGGACAGTGATGATCCTTGCTGTGGCTGCACAAGGGCTGAACAAATTCAAGAGCCAATGGCAGCTTACGAGCAGAGAGGAATGGATCTGCAAGTTACAGGGAGAAAGACAACTACCTGACATCCAGCCTCAGAAAAGGCTGGCATGTGGACAACACCAGCCCAGGGTTCGAAACTTCCCTGTGGAGAATTTCAGCCATTGTTGCAGCTGCATTACGAAAAATGATTTCTGACTAGAGATATAGCCCAGAACTGTGAAAATCTCTTCTCCTTCCAACAGGTTAATTCTCTTCCTTTGTATGTAAATCATCTTGGCTTCATGCTTTGCATGGCACTTTGAATGCATATGGAATATTCCCTGTTCCACTTAGAGTTCAAATTGATGCTACCGATCATGCAATCAGTTAATTAGCTCTGAAGAGGTTAACAGAGACGGAGGAATGTTCTCCTGATAGCAGACTACACCTGAAACCACACATTTTTATGGCATTAACTTGCAAAAAAGCATCACGCCGAAATAGCATTAAGGAAAGACAAATTAAACAGGAGAGTAGTAGCCAGGGGAGTCTTAAAGTTAATCCGGCGTATTGCTGTAAAAAGGCTTGCCATCTGGATCCTAGTTTGCTACAATATTGAAGCTTCATGGCATTTTCCTCCCTTCATCTTCATTTTCAGCTATCATTCATGAGAGAGCTGAAAACCCTGTGCAGTACTCCAGCGTTGCGGCATATGTGTGATATAAGAAGCTTTCAGAAATCCCTGTTAAAGTGTATAAATAGATAACTGTCTTCTGCAACAACTCTGCAGCTGTTTCTATGTCAGTAGTCTCTGACAGACTCCCAGCCATGGAGCAGTGGTAATCGTACAAGTGTTGGCTCTCCAAAAGTACACAAAACCGGGCTCTCACTTCTTCCAAGCAGAAGGACGGATGCTGCACCACCTTTGCCCATCACTCCAGATTCTAACAACTCCACTAAGCTTTTGTGAGCTGTTTCAAATCCCCCTCTTTACCTCTGGTATCACGGGCAACAGCTAAAGGGACCTCTTTGCATAAAATACCTCGAAACACTAGAGGGCCGGTTGGCTTGGTAAGCGTAGTGCTGGGGCTGAGAGACCGTAA
Source organism: Ardeotis arabs (assembly GCA_011801015.1). Classification (NCBI taxonomy): domain Eukaryota; kingdom Metazoa; phylum Chordata; class Aves; order Otidiformes; family Otididae; genus Ardeotis; species Ardeotis arabs. The sequence continues at coordinate 43,575 of JAAGAY010012468.1, forward strand.
CTTAACAAGACGCCTCTGAGGCTCCGGATGCCGGCTTTGACTAGCAAGGCAGAAGAGAAACGCATCAGCGATTGCATTTTATATGATAGACAAATCTACTTTGAAGAGGCGCACGGGTGAGGTGGCCAAGAGGGCAAAATGAATTATCTCTTGCCTCCTCCGATGCAGTGGTGGAGGTCAGGAAGGAGCCTGACACGTTGAAGGAGAAGAGGAGATCGTATATGTCTTAAAGGGAATTAAACAGAGAGGTTTGGGAGAATGGTTTTCTGCTGGGTTTTTTGTTTTGTTTTGTTTTATTTTGTTTTATCCTGGGCTTTGGTGAGGGGAAAGATAAAAGGTGTTTGCTCTCAGATACCTGCAGTTGTCACCACACACAGGCAGGTTTTCATTCCTAGCGAGTGAAAAGACAAATTCTCCATTTTGGCTACTTTTCCTGGAATAAAACCAAGCTTTAAAGGAATGGAGCCAGATCCTCAGGTCACAGAAATTCAAACAGCACCAAGGGAAAGTGAGATTTTAAACCAGTTTGAACCTGTGTAAACAACTTCTGTTCACATAAACAACTTCCTACTTATTTTGGGAGAGTAGTCTGATTTCCTCTCCCTGGAAACAGAATCTGACCCATCAAATTGTTTTTTCTCATGCGTATTTATATGTATTTTATGCCTGCGGTGACTGCATATCACAAGCCACAGCATGCTATGACTATGGGGGGGGCGGGGGCCGTGGAAAAAAAACAAACCAGAAAGTTTGCACCTAAGCACCAGGCTGATTCAGCTGTCATTAAAAATTAAGACAGATGAAAGGGACAAACAGTTTTTCCCCGTCCCCTGAGGAGGAGACACCAAGTGACAGCCCACTGCAGGCGGAGGGCTGGAGGAGGGAGGCACAGCTCGCTGGCCAGGCTGACCTTGCCACCAGCCAGTACTGCGGTCCAGCTCAAGTGAGGACAGGCTGCCAAAGAGGTGCCCCTGGGCATTAGGAAGCTTAAATTCACTTGGAGTACACACGGGTATCTCCAGTTGTTACACTTTTGAGAGGCACGTATTCCACAGCTCCCAGCACTTCCCAGATACTGGGAGGATTTTTAAAGAAATAATCACAACCAGCCTCAGGAGGCTTTCTGAGCTGGTTTTATATGACACAGTTCCTGCTGTATGTTTTATTCTGCTGTGTAGTTACGGAGATCTGCAGTATGACCCATTAGTAAGTTCTTTTTCAGTAATACAGAAGTCATTGAGATCTACAAGCAGCCAGGATTATTTAATTTTTTTAGATAAATTCCCTCTAGACACACATGCACATGCCCACATGCTGCCTCTGTATTTTCAAGACCATTCTACTTCTACCTGCAGGGGAGGACCATCTCTGCTGCTTGTACAATTTTGATGAATTACAAAAAGGGGAATTTTCCTAGGCGGGGGATTAGTCAAATCACTTTCCATCCTTAAAGTACACTGAGCTTGCAGCAGGCTTCTCTGACCTTAGCAACATCCCAAAACAAGTTTTCAGCCAGTGCAAATACAGGATGTACCAAGTTAAAATTTAATCATCATAACATTAGCAATGTCTTAGATAAGCTCAGAAGAAGCTGAGCATTAGGGAAATAACGTCCCATGAGAGAGCAGTATCTGAATTGTACTTAATTTTCATTGCTGATGACCTGTTAGCAAAAGAATCCACAAGTATAAGCAACAGATCAAGTTGGCTGCGAGTAAATAAGGGGTACAGTCAGCTCTTTACTGCAGTACATGCATATCTGTGTTATGTTTATTTGAGGAAACACTTATACATTGTTTATCGCGATATCTCAACCTGCAGAATTCTTTAATCTAAGATCTTATCCCCTTGAAAAGTCAGAATTACCATAAAAATCTTTGGAGCAAAAATCCAAACACTATGAATATTCATTCTCTTCACAGCTGTTACATTTATGGAAATGCAATAACAGCAAACTTCTTGGATTTGGCAAAGACTTTTTACCAGATGAATACATGCCAGTAAAAAGAACTTAAGTGAAATGAAAAGCCTGGCTCACTCCTCTTTTCTAAAGAAGTGTGCTGCAGTCCAGAGCGTTTTGAAAGTTAATGAAAGAGCCTTTTTTTTCAAATTTCAAAACATGTATGCAAATTTCAGCTGGCAGTGCATGCACAGACCGTATTTAATATACACATCAATTTGAAAGCAGTGTTCCATGTCCACAGTTAAACAGCTGATGAATGGAAATTTTGCCCTGATAGAAATAACAGCAGTTTATATGCTTGTGATACGAAATGCAGTCAGAGTTGTCATCTTCCCTGAAAGTTTAATCCAGTCATATAATTCTCCGCATTAACAAACAATCTGCATGGTTAACTGAGGAGGAAAAGAAAAAAAATATATATATATACCTGTCCATTTATTTCTATTGCTGTGATTTGCTAAAGCCCTGCTCCAGCAGCTCTCAGTGGAAAACTGCAGAGACCAGGAATGTCTGCAAGTGAGATGCACAGACAGAAACATTCAGCACAAGATGTAAGGGAAAGAAGACTGCAACATACCTTCAGCAGCGTGCTCCTTCCTTCCCAGCCAGCGCGTCCTCAAGAATGTACACTGCTGATGGGACTAGCAAAGTAATTGTAAATGGACTACTAATAAGTAGATTCATGAAACCAGATGTGACAGCAGGGTGTCACCAGGTCCTTTTTAAACTTGCCTCCAGTGCTGTCTCCTAGTTCCTCCAGACAGAATCAGACAGTTGCTGCTAGGATCAGAGCCGAAGAAGCAAGGGTGCTTTTTGACTGCAGTTGCTAATGCTCCACTTTCAGGGAAAGCGCAGAAGTATGTGTGTGCCTGCACTAACTGCACACACTCATCAGCCTGCTACAAGCAGGGAGATGTGATATGCATACTGAAAGAGCTGTGCAGGGAGGAGTAGTTCAGAAGCACACCCCAGCCTCTTCTGCTAGTAACTGCACCCTACTGACCTCCTCGGGCTGGATCACGGCTGTAGAATTCATCAATAAGTCTATCAGTCAATAAGCAATGGATCTGAAACTGTGCCTAAGGGGAGGGCAGAGGAGGGGACAAATACTGGTTCAAACCTTCAAACAGGAAACTTTCAAGATCACTGTTTTACATTTCTCTGCCCTTAGCGTTCCCACTACGAATGTCATGGTCCATAGGTGAAGGCAATTGGATTTCATCTTAATTAATAATCTGAAAGAAGATTTCTTTAGCCATGATAAAGCACATTTTTAACAGGAGTCTTTAATGAGAACTGTTATTATTCCAGGGGTTATAGGAGTACCAACAGATCCCAGCTGTGAAGATAGCCCCACAGAGCAAGGTGGTGTACTGACTCACTCATAAAACAGAACTTACAGTCAGGTTGGATATGACAAATGCAAGAAATATCATTATCTTTACTTTTCATGGGAGAAAATGAGCTTCAAAGAGGGAAGAGGTATGCCCAAGGTCATACATGGAGTTTGAACCCAGATCTCCTACACCCTATTCCAATTTCTTACGAATAAAAACAGGCTGCTTCTATAGACACAAATCACCAAAACAGGAAGCGGTCCAGGCTGCCACTAACAACAATCTTTGGTATGAACCAAAGTGGCAATTGTCCATCTTTTATCTTTATGTCTTCTTTTTAAATGCAATGTTTTTACATGAATTTGACCGTGCAAGCGTGACAGGTAATTCTGCTGGAATGTGCACCAACACTCTCCTGGAAAAGTGAGCTGTCACGTTAGCTTGCACACTGTTTTAAGCAAAGATGTAGGTTTAAAATTGCTTTGGCTGGTCAAACTCTACTCTCTCTATATTGAAAGATCCTCTTCTAGATCCCACAGTGGGGAACTGGCTTCAGAATGGGTTGATGGGGGGAAAAAAAAAAGTATGACAAGTAATCAGCACCAGGGTCTAGCAGCCCTGGAGTGATTCTGGAGGTCATTCATCCCAAGACTGACTGTATCCAGATTTATTTGTGAGGTGTGATAAGATCACAGCTCAAGGTGATGCAGCTTCAGGCCATAAAGATAAACAGCAGGACATGAAAAATTTTCAGAGACTCCTCCAGAGTAGCAGTATGTCTGCAGGGAACATTTTCTGAGTTAAGGGAAGAGTTTCTTTTTGGCCATTGTTATTTACAGACTACTGGACAGAACAAACAGCCTTGAGTCCATTGTGTTTGCAGCCTCATGAACAAAAAATACAAGACAAGCACGATGTAGCAAAGCCTGCAAAATGCAGTAATATTGAAAAAAATACACTTAAAAATACATTAAAACCCTCTGTATCTCTTTTTTATAAATATATTCTTCTTAAATACTACTATATTATGTCAGTAAAATCACTCAGTATTAATCTTAGTTCAGATCTACATTGACATTAATGAGAATTTTCCACTAGTGAGAAAAATTTGGTCCCTGAAAAACTGTTTTGGAAATCCAACAGGAATAGTTCTGTGGAGTATTTTCAGAGATGCTAAATATGGCTAATTTCATTTGATTCTCTATCAAACTTAGCTGCAAGCAAACACTTCAGCTCTTACCCTGCATTAGGCTTGGACACTCTGGGCAGTACTTTTTTTTTTTTACCTCCAGAAAAGTAAGCACCTAAGAAAGCTCCAAACCCAAAAACATTTAATCAAACAGGCAATATACAAAAATAGGGAACTAGTCCTGTGAGAAAAATCACTGCTTATAAGGTGTGAGCTTTTATGGATATCTGAAATGCTGGCATTATATAGGGTTGTCCTTATCTAGAGACTGGTATTTACCAAAGGCTCTAGAGATGCAAGTAAGTATTGGAAAGACTGAATCAGAGAATTCCACAGGTGAGGAAAGACTTGTGCAGAAGCATTTTGGACACCTGGGAATGATGCAAGGAGGTAGGATCATAAAGAATGAGAATGTTGTGGGTGAAACAAGAGATGCTTACAACTCCTCCTCCAACCTGTCCAGAAGTCACATGAAGGGTGGAAGTCCTGTCCTCCCTCTGAGCTGATTGGCATCACCAGGAAAACCCATTCCCAATTAGTGCTGCTAGTCCTGCCTGAACTCGAGAGTTGACTTAAATTTGTGTAGACACCATCACTATGGCACCATGCTCAGGGCAGTTAATGCTGCCTCTCAGTAGTGTAGGCTCACCCAGGCTCAGTGCTAGGCTAATCACGTCACGAATGATTGTTCTGGTTATTGTTACATCTTTATTGTTACAGCTTTAAAAAAAGAAAAAAAAAAAAAAAGAGAATGGGTTTTATTATGGGTTTTTATTGCATGTTAACTTGGGTTCAGAAAGGATTCTAGGAGTTCTGGGATTTTTGCCAAATCTTTAAGAATCTGACAATACTTACAAGTCATATTAAACAGTAAATAAACTACTAGTGATCTGAGGGGGGGGAAAAAAGGCACCAGACAAATCTAAGCATTCATTGAATCAATATCTCTTTATAGAATAAGCAAATCCCCTAAAAAAAGTGTATTTTTTCCTGCAAGATAGGCACTTTTGACAAAAAGGAACAAATATCCTCCTACTCTAGAACCAAAACAAGTATGATGCATATTGTGCTGTGATATGGAGAGCTCTCCATAACAGTGACAACAGCAACTCCCTACAATCTTCCTTCAAAGGACATTGCATTTTTCCTCGCAAATACATTATCTGTGATGAGTAAAACAAAAATCATTTATTCTCATTGGTTTTAACTGAAAAAAAACAAACACATCAAAAGGCCAAATTATTTGGTCTATGTTTTCTTTTTAAAACTTGTTTCTTTTGGGTGCTCAATTTTAGGCAATTTTTTGAAATACAATTTTACAGAAAGAGCACTTGTTCTGGAAGTCAAACTCTTTCAAAAGGTGCAGTAGGGCACCCAAAGACAACACTGGTGTTGAAAATCTTAACTTTTATACTTGCTATGTTGGACAATTTCAAAATATTTAAGAAGATTAAACACCATTTTATCTTAAATCACCTGGCTTTTCTCAAACCTCCTTAATAAATAATGTCTGGAATTTACATAGGAAGCAAAATAACAAGGTATCCTCACTCCTAATTTTTCACTAATATTAACCTAGATCAATCCTCAGATGAGAGTGTTAGGAAATATAGTTGAGCCTAAAATAACTTAACTAAAAAAGGATGGGTTAAAGGTGGCTGGTACTGTTGAATGCCAACCTATGTGTAGGTTAGTCCACAGTGGGAACCCAAGAAAAGACAAAAAAAAATGTTTGTTTAACAGTCATTCAGGGCTTATTTTGTTTCATTTGGAAGACTCAAGGCTAAGCTAGACTTGGAAGATTGTATAGAAACAAACCATTTTCAAAAGACTGAAGAAGGAATAAGGCAAACCCTTGAAGCTATAGGTAACTGGAAATAGGACTCATATAAAATTACTATAAGATTCATAAAATTCAGAGTCTGTTGCTTCCCAAAATTCAGAAACAAAGGAGCCCTGACATAGGTCACATCTTATAGACGGTTGTTTTCTGCAAAGATACAATGATCCCCAGAGCAAACAAGGTCAGGAAAGAACTCAGAGCAACAACAGTCCCTTTAGGTGGTAAAGTACCTGGAAACCACATATCCCGTAAGGGTGATGGAAAAAATGTTCTATATAGTACATCATTTGTTTGTGTGTATAGATAGGTGCATGCGTAATATTAATGATCCATTAGAAACATGCCAGAAGATCAAGGATGAGTATATATAACTATATATACACATAAACGTATGTATATATGTGTGTGTGTATATTATGTTTATTTAATTTGTATATAACTCACATATGTATGTGTGTGTTTATGTATATATGTGCATCTATATAACATATGAGTGTATGTATTCAAATAAACTCCTGTATTGACATTTTGATATTTGTTAACTTGCCTGATAGCAATATGAAAAAGTATTGCCTGAGAATAGATGGCATTTAGGAACTTAGAGCCTATATCTTGATACTATATTGCTGTTAGCATTCCACATTTCACATTCTAAAGATATTGACTTTTTTTCTCCTCATACTTTCAGAGCGAGGGTATATGAATGTCATTTGAGTGAGTCTGTGTATTTAACCTAGAAGACACATTTTTTTCTTTAACACTGAACATTAATAATTTACCCTCTAAGATATTAGAATGGCATCAAATTCTACACATATTTTTACAAGATTTGTATGTGACAGCTAGTCTTCCAGGTTCTTTTCATGAGCAAAGTTCTTTGAATGTGGTCTATACATAAGAAACTGTGCTTTCTTCAGTTATGAATAAAAAGTGATTTCAATACTATATTTGAGTTTTCAGTAACATTGGTATTTATGAAAATTAGTGCCTGACAAAGACCTATGAATTGGAATTCACACCAAAAGTCAAACATTAAAAAAAAAAATATGTGGAGAAAGTGTGATGTGACTGCTTGATTACTTTGCATTTTTTTTTCTCTATGCTTATGATCTGTTTTGCAGTCTCCATTTTAAAGTCAAGATGAAAGTCAATTCAGACGAAAGTCACAAGGATAAGGAACTGTAATTTAGAGGACTGATTCTGGTCTCACTCACAAATAGCTTCACAGAGGTATAATTCTTCAGCTTTCCAGCTTTCATATATGACACTGTGTCTTCTCTAACAAGAACTGGTGAAAGATCAGGTCCCCTTGATTACTAATGAAGGTGGATCATAGTCCTAAAGTAGTTGCCCATTTACAAATATCTTCTACATGTTCTTATTTCTGATTTAAAGTCATGTCTCTGAAATACCAACTGGAAGGAATATTGTTTTCCCCATTTGCCCTAGCTAACATGTGCATCAACATATGTTTTTCTTACTAAGGCAGCCATTAGAGGCGTAAGTGTCAGACGTGAAGAAGATACTAGGTCATATATTCTCTTTAACAGCAATGTGCAAGCCCATCTGTCCCTTAAATCTCTCTGTGAACCTGTTACTGTGCTTTTGAGAGGGAAACCGAACTGCACTACAACTGAAGCATTACTGTATTGAACCATGAAATTCCATGTTTAATGAAAGATGTATAGATGGGAAGGATATGAGGAGTTTTGGTATATGTGCAAGCCTCCAAAAAAAAAAAAAGAGTTTCAAAACTCTCATTGATTTGGGAGCAGAGACTCCACTGATATGTAAGGAGATCCTAAGTCATGTGGGCTCTATAATATGCACGTACTAATTACTCATGCTTAAACTAATTATTAAATGGAGATTAAATTTGAACCCTGGTCAAAGTACATGATATTTCAAAAATGTTTTCTTCCGTATGAATCATTTAAACAACAAATTTTAAAGTCTTTCTCTCAAATAACTTTATGAGAAGGAAAATGTAAGTAGAAGTTTCCCTCCTTATCCGTAATAGTCAGAAAGCACTACTGTCTCCAGCCAAACTAATTCAGATAAAAGCAAGCAGATTTTAGTGATCAGCCTCTACTGCCAATTCTAACTTTTCACTGGCGATGTAAGTGTGTGTTTGGGAGGGCAAATGTTCTCCTGACCCAATTTAACTTCAAAAAGTTAGATGAGATCACAACCCCAGGCTTTAAGTAATTCAATATGCTACAGAGCTAAAACCACTTGAACTCTGTCTGCCTTAAACTATAAATAAAAGGTTTGTCATACTTATTCTCTAATTTTGTTTATCAGTACTGTCCCATGACTCCTTACTCTAATGGGCATTTTCGTCCTATCCAAAAAAAAAACATTTAACCAAAGCCTCCTCTTTAAAAAGTAGTGACCAAACTCAAGGAAACTGTTGTTAGAACAGAAATATGGAAATCCTGTCCTTCAAACTCATGGTATGAAGTCTATCAATCCTGTTTCCACAGTCTGAAAAACAGTAGTAGAATATTTCATATATTCAGAATTTAATATATTGAGAAGGGTCAGTATGGCATACTATTGTAACTGGGCTATTTCATTGCAATATAAAGAACAAGAAGGAATTTCATATTAACCAACATTCATGTACTCAAACAGTACCAATATGTCCAACATCAGTTGCTGAGCATTTTAGATGTAGATTCAGCAAAATGTTTTTAGGCACTTGCTTTCCTTTAAGTGAGAAAGTATTCCCATTATCTTCAGTGGATGAGGGGAGTATCACTAGGAAGCGTAACTGAGCTGGCGTAAATACTGCTGGGTCAGAGGAAAGAGGCAGCCGCAGCATAGTTAGTGAGGTGCTAATTGGATAATGCGGTGAGAAAGAGAGCTAAGTGCAGAGGAAGGGCAAGAGGTTTAGACAACTAGAACAAATGTGAATGCTGAGCTCTAGGAACAGATACAAGAGGGAAAAAATGGACTCGAGGTTTGTTTGATGTTATAAATCGCTACACTAGAAGAGTCAAAGGAAAGAAAAGACTGAGTGCTGTACACTAGTGCAGAAGCTCCTAGGCTGGACTCAGCTGATGACTCTCATTAAAGCCCAGAGAAAAACAACTATCTGGCTCTTCCAAAAAGCAAGCCAAGAAAACCAAACCTAGTTATTTCATTGCCTAAATGTGAGACTAGTATATAAACTATTTGATGTTTCTTACTAAATAATGCCCTTTTGTTGTGTCATTTATATCGATAATTGCTGTTATACAGATGCCAGAGACAGTTCTGTCCCTGCTGTTTAAAAATGGTGCTTAGCCTGCCTGGCTGGACTTCAGACTCCCTCTATCAGGAAACTGGGCAATCAGAGTTTAAATGCAGAGCATAAAGCCATTCCCAGTGTGCCCATGGCTCACATACCAGCAGGTGGGAGGTAGGCTTGGGGTAAAATTTTCAGAAGTAGGGCTTATACTCCATGTCATGCAGGTATTCTTTCCTTTCTTTTAACTTTGGAATACAAATGCAGATCTCAGACAAAATACTTCAAAAAAAAAAAAAGGAAAATATTATATAATATTATGCAAACACTTTTTTTTTTCCTCCCTGAGAGTTTGGTAAGACTATGGATTGTCTCCCTAGAAGAAATATGAAAGCTTCGCTGGTCTGAAACACTTTAAACAGAGCTGGAAAGGCATGACCAGGTGTTTCTTCAGCCCCAGGGGGAAGACTGGGTGAGTATTGCCAATCTCCAATTTCTGTAAGTTTATTTGAAAATATCCCTGTTGACGAAGATTCATGCCCTGTTGCTAAGCAGAAAATCTGTACATTCCTGGTTCACTCTTTTCTCAGGAAGGACCAGAACGGTGCCTTGTTTGCCATCAAGGAACTCCAGAGATCAATTAGCTTTCCTGGCTGCCCTAGGTGTAACTTTACAACACTCAAAGTTACAAGCATATCCATGAAATCAGACACTTGTTCCTATTTGTTGCTACTTGGCAAACATAGTTCAGTAGAGAAAAAGGAAAAGCAAGTTAGAGAAGTGGTGACAGGGGAAGGTTCTTATTCTTCAGGATGTCACAGTATCTGTCCCTCAGACTGTATTTTTTTCCCTGTGAATTGTAAAAGGAGGTTGCTGAAAGCTATTTAATAAATAGGAAGACGTCCCGTGTTGGACACACTATGGAGTAGGAGCATAGGCAGAGTAGTGTTGAAAATTTCATTCTGGCAAGGAAGGGGCAGCCAGGGTCATATCCCATTTCCACAGGGACTTTGCCCAACAGAACCCATCACCAGACTCATGTTTCAGGTCCTTACCATTGGATCTCAGACCGGGAGTGCTTCTTCAAGGTGAAAGTTGTAAGACCCTCACTCAATAACTACAGGAAAAATAGACAGTACTTTGTCAGAGTTTCTGGAGGCATTGTCAAAACAGTATCCTTACAGTTTCTATTTTATGCCTGTCTTATTCTGAGAAGTGTTAAAAAGAAACACAACTACACCCCAACAAGTACATATTCATGACTCACTCCAAATTCACCCCTGTGTTACCAGGATGCATTCTCTGCATGGCTTTCCATGAAACTGCCCTCTAAGAGGTTTTTGAGGGTCTTTTCCTAACAATAAAAAGTACCAACAAGAGGTCACTGTATTTGTTTGAGAAAAAGAAAAGACAGAGGTGTAGAAACAAAATAGCTTACAGAAAAAAGAAAATAATCCCATAAACTTCTAAATATTGCCAGCCTGGTTTGAATCTCACAGAAAAGCTCTTAGGTCAGTGATCACAAATGGCAGCGTTCGCATCAATAAAAACTGGCAAAGAGAAAAAGAAGGAGATTTTTTTTTTTTCCATAAGAATAGGAACTAATTAAGAGTTTTTTTCCATTTTTCTTCCAGAAGGGAAAAATGGACTAGAGCCTCCAATCAGCAAACATCCCAAGTTATACTTGAGTCTGTGGAATCTTATCACTCAGAGAATAGTCAAAGCTGGGAAAACTACACAGCCACACTCCTAGACTTGGATGCTGGGTCACTGCTAGTTGCTGTTTCTCTTTATGCCTAAAGCACTGGAAGGAAGGAAAAAACAGACATTTTCCCAGGCAAAAGGATAAATCCTATCAGTGTGGCGAAGAGTGTGAAGTGAATGTTAGTATTTCTGCATCTGAGAAGACAGAAGGGCTGCTAGGACCTGGGAGTGATATAATAACAACATTGGACAACAGGGAGATATGTTACATCCAGTTTTTGACAGCTTCATGCCCAGAAGGATGCACAGTATGTGCTATATAATGTTGCATCCTGCCTGGCTGCACCATGTGCTCAGGGCTGAGGTTTCTTGCAAGCCCATGTTTGCCTGCCTATGCAGATTGGGTAGTTACTATAGGAGACCTTGCAAGTATGGTTTATTGAAAAAGGTTTACTAGGTATGAGAAAAGTTCTTATATATATGCATTGTAGCACCATTTCCTTCTGTTATATGTTTGTGTTTGGTCAGGAGTTGAATCTCTATGGCTTCATAGCCTAGAGAGGGAGCCTAGTTTGATGTTACTACTACACTAATGCCTAAAGACCTTGGCCATGGTGTACAGGTTTTGTAGTGGGGTATTCACATAATTTATTTTACTTAACCAAGGTGCCTAGGAGCTCTCAAATCTCTGTAGTTTCCCTCTGGAGCCAACAGAAAGAGATAGGTTCCTTGAGAGACTGATTCAGAGTGAATAAATCACACATTCATCAGGACCTCAGATGGAGTGCTCTGAATTCTTCCCTGAGAGAAAAGAAGTTTCTGAAAAATTTGGAGTCTTGTCAGAAGAGAGGGGGAAGGGCTCAAAACACCACTGCCTGGCTGAGAGAGCTGCATGAAAAAAAAAAAAGAAGACAACAAAAAACCTACAAAAAAACCCACCCAAAAAACCACCTTCCACAAACATAGAATTTCAGTGACAAATCAAACCATTTCTGCTCAGTCCTCTGAATTTTTTGACTCCAAACAAACCTATTTAGTTCCAAATTATGTATTTGCTATGTCTTGCAGAAGCCATGGTTCAGGCACTTCACATCCCTAATTTCAGTTTTTGGATTAATTCCCTGACATAATGCATCATAGTTCTCACTCTTGGTAGGAGAAGGTAATGTATCAAATATGAGCTGAACATCTATCATGCATTAGAGAAGCTGGAGTCCTGGAGATCTTCCTGGCTGTATAGTATAAAGGGACCAAAAGTCACAGGAACTAAAGTTCCTATGACAGATACGGTCAGATTGATTTAACCTAATTTTAGAGATCTGCAGTGTAGATGATCAAATTTGAACTAGTCATCTAGACTCTATTTATAGCCAAAGGGACAGAAACAAGCACTTTTAGAGTGAGATTCATTTCATTGTAGACATCAGGTCCAGTGATGACTGGTCAGGTGAGGACTTTGGACTAAATGACTACACAATAGGGATGTAATTAGGTGATGTGACTCTCATTCTTTGGGACAACATTCATAGGAGAATATTTTCTTTTTCAAAATTCTTCTGTCTGGGATTAATTTTATAAAGGAAAAGTAGAAATTTTCTCTGCAAATAACACTCTCTTCAGGAAGAAGTGTATTTAATCATACACCAACTTTTCCATCAGAAATAATTTTAACAGAAAAATTCCAACTAGCCCTGTTCCTTAGTCTTATACATCTACAAGTGAAAACATGAGATTTTTTTCTTTCTCTCTCTAACTGCCAAGCCTTCAAACACACACTGGAGTATGAGAGTTATGCTGTGTTCTTTCCAAATTGTGCATTATTATTATTATTATTATTATTATTATTATTATAAATAGAACAGGTTAAATTTATTTTTCAATCTTACGAATTGACCTTTATTAATATTGCACAATGGGTCAAATATTCTCACTGTAGGACAGAACTATCTATCTCACCTGTGCCAATAGTTTGGCACTTCAGTTGTCTGTTTATCCCAAGCCCACGGAAAAGATAATGGGAAAGACTCTTTTCCTTCACATAGGTAACCACCGCTATATGGTTATCCTCAATATTTGCTTAATTTCTGGGACAGCAGATACTTGACAAGTCATTGATAGGTTCTATGATCTTAAATAAGCCAGTAATTTTCATTGTGGTTTATATCTGAAGAGCTCTCTGAAGACTAACTTGAGGAAAAATCTAAATTTATTCTATAGCTATTCTATTCTAGTCTATTCTGTTCTATTCTATTCTATTCTATTCTATTTGAGGGCAGATCCTGGGTTTTTATAAGGAAATTGTTTCCTATATCATAATACAGATCAAAACCAAAATTTCCCAGGACAATTTTTCACAGAAACAATCCATTTCTACATGTTCCTTATTATAAATTCTCTTAAACCCTAAGTTTATTCAAATTCAAGTGAAGTGAGATCCAAAGAGGTGGTCACTGCAATTCAAGAGAAAAGTCCTGTATCCTGTGTACTTCTGTTTCTTCTTATGTTTATATCTATTTATCAAATTTCAGAAGCCCAGGCCCCTTTCAGCGATAATGAGCCTCTCTTGCATTAGGGCAAATAAAGTTCAATATTGTGCCTTTCCTCACAATTTTAGAGTTGCAGCATATGATGAGAAGCAGTAGAAGGCAAAATGATCTTAGGAGCTGAAATAACAAGCTGTGAGTCCACTCAAATTTTGTATCAGAAGTAGTCCCTGTTCAAACTAGTTATAAATTCATAAATTCACAATTATATGATCTGATTTACAGGCCTCAAGACAGAGATCTCATGACACTTCAACTTCTCTGCTTCTGCAGTGTTTTTTCCTATGCATTGATTTTGAGTTAAAGCACTAAACAAATCTTGAAAGAATCACTAAATAAATCTGACGCTAGACTTTTCTTTATTAATATATAAATCAATAAGCATAAAGGAACACATTCAATAAGAACAGGAAAGGCATTATAAAGTAGATATCTTAATTACAACCTCAATTAATATTATCCTTCAGCTCTGGATGACCTTTTGCATGTAAATCACTAAATTAACTCTATCCTTCTATAACTCAGAAAGAGCACAAGTCCTTTAAAATTACGAGTAATGAGATTGGTATTTTCCATAATCTCTCTGACATACTACCTAGAAGAGAAGGCCATAGAAGTGGAAGGGACATCTGAGCCATTAAGTTCATCATCCTGATATTGCAGGCTGTAACCAGGCTGTACAAGCTTTTAATAAAATTATTAAGATATATTGTAAAACTAGCTAGATTTTTGCCATATGAGAAGGCTTTTCAGGCTCTAACTGCTCTGTTTCATGGTGGGCTATGTCTATTTATTTTTGTTTCAGACCAGGATTGAGACCTTGATCTTAAATCTTTTGCCTTCTTTTGTTCTTATTCCTCTAATCTGGTCAAATGATTTTCCCAACCTGAAATCAGTCAATGCAGCTGTTATCAAACATCTATGTCTTTCTCCTGTGCTATTAATTTTATCATCACAGGGACTTGTAAGAACAAGCTTTTTCACTTTGGGATCCTGTCCACAGTGTTCACTTTCTTTCTGTTGACATTTGTTGGTGTCCTTCCATTGTTTGCTCATGCAAAGCTAGTCTAGTCAAGTCTTGGACTCTTCTATATTCTTTTCTTTATTAATCTTTACTGGGAGATTTATTTGGATGTGTTGATCTAGGTGTTGCAATAAACACTTTTTATAGACTACTCACAGGGAATAAATGAAGAGACCATTGTGACTACCGGTATTGTAGCACAGTATGAATCCTGCAGGTTTAGAACACCACATAACCAGCTGTGAAGGCATCTTCCTCTTTCCAGAGCTCAAAAATATTCAGTGCACCTCCAGAGTGCCAGGTTAAAAGTAATATACTGTTGGTTCATGCCACTTAAACTTTATTTCAACTTTGCTAATGAATTGTGTGGATGTGTGTAGGAGATAAACTAAGCTTCAGAATAGAAACTTGCATTATTTATGCCTTTATATGCAGGAGTATCTCAGAACTCCAGTGTTTTAGGAGCCATATGAACTAAGAAAAACAAACAGACCAAAAAAAAAGGAGCATAGACAGAAATATTTCTATATGCCTAAGTATGACAATCACAAGGAAATGGAAGGCAAATTCAAGCAGTGTACCAGCCTGTGGGCCCTGCTCATTTGCTCTTTAACAGATCTTAAGTTTGACGTAGATGTCATTTAAAAAAAAAAAAAAATTGGAAGAACATAATAAAATTTATTTCATGAGCTTAATGAGGCATGAGAAAGCATAAGAGTATTTTTGGGGAACCAGAGTCACACTTCTCTTCCCCAGATTTGCATGTCCAAGGGCTGGAACTTGAATTCTGTTACCTCCCTGCACTGTGCTCGTTGCTACATGAAAATCATGCACAGACTTGTGTTCTACGTGCAGTTGTTTAAGTTCTTTGAAGTTAAAATGAAACTGTATACATTGTGCAACCCTATCATTTATCAAAATTATATCTAACCCTCTGGAAGCTCTTAGCACTCAGTGTTGCTTCTATTATTATATAGTCTTCTTTACAGAACTGTCTTTTTCCTTGCTGCTTAACTTTTCTCATCATTCTTGTAATTAAAATCTCTTTTGATTCCATTTGGCATTTCACCATCTGCACACAAGGAAATACCTTGGAACTGGCCTGCCTGTGACTTCACACTGTCCACTAATTAAACTGGGTTTTAATCGGAGATTCTTAATCACCCTTAATTTTCTGACTACAAGGAGGTTGTGTCTGCGCTCATTTCCCCAGTGACTTTTTAAAGGATGGATATACAAATGAAAACTGACTGTACAAATGAGATTGCAGGGTTCCATATTTATTCCTTTGCAATGATTCCTGATGAGATTTGCTCCACTTACAAGAACAGTCATTATTTTTCTAGCTGCTACTTGGGCAGATTTTATCTGGAATCCAGAATATAAGCTGTGTCCTTTGTATATGCACTTTCCATATAGAAAAGGAGGAAGAAAGGAAAACAAAACAAAACAAAACAAAACCCTTTCCAAGAGAGGCTGTGGGGAAAAACACCAACTTGTTCCTTTTTCTGTGTTAACAAAAAAGCTTTTTAAAAATGTTTTTTAAAAAAAATTCAGCAGAAACCCCCTGAAAACTTCTCTTGGTCTTTTGGAGACTGAAAACTTTAAAACAAAAAGCTGAAGAGTGACACTGAAAAATGTTGTCATAAAAACTTTTTTTTAATCACATTATTACCTGAAAAGACATTTTTTCCCAAGTACCTCCTGTTTACTTGCAGGATTTAGAGTTTAATCCACTGAAGTGATGGTAACTTTATATTGTATTAAGAAGTTTTCTTGACAGATGATTTGATCAGAGAGGAATCTTACTGTAGCTGCTTTAATGTTACAGACAAGGGAAAATTATAAAAGGAATAGTACATTTGGTATGTTCTTGCTTGAGAGGTATCAGTATCCAGAGAAAACCCTGCACACTTGGGTTATCTTCTCAGCTGTGTGATGCTGAATAAATCATTCCCATTCTATTCCCACTCTTCTTCCCCTTTCTGCCCTGCCTTCATCTTGTATTTTGGAATGTGAGATCCTCAGTGTGAATATTTTCTTTTAGCTTGTTTACACATTTGGCTTATCATAATGAGACACAACTCATTATTCAAGTTGTTAGTAACTGCTGTATGGTAAGTCATTATTTTCTGTTTCCATTTCTTTCTAGAACGGCATTTTAAAGGGTTATAAATAAAATAAGATTCTAAGAATGTCTAAACCACTTGATAATTAATTATATCGTCCTTCTATACTCTTCTGGCTCATTTGTCCATGTAAGAACTCTTGGTATATTTAAAAGCTGTTTGCCATCTCTTTCCAGCACACTGCATGATCAACATATAGGCAGATTATACTCTGCCTATATGTTGATCCAAGTTTTTTTGGTATTCACTCTTTTTATGAGTGATGTGAGTGCATTACAATCCTCTTGATAAAAGTTTCAGAGATTCTGTCCTGCAAATACATTATCCAACCTTCTCACCTCTTCTTTGTAATGGGGGCTTGTCTGATGCCAATGGATGAGAAAAGTGCATTTGCCTCTCTTGACCGTTACTTCATGCCCGGGATACTGACTCTTATATTCCAGCTAATTCTTGTTTTCATTCCAGCTGCCAGTGGAAAATACTGAAATTCACTCCCTCTACATCATACACAACACAGCATTAAAGACATAGTAAATACTAGCAATCTGATCTCTGAGGCTCAGCTTTCCTCTTTCAGTCCCAAAGTTCCTGCATTTGAAACTCTGGTAGTGCATAGTAGTAGTATAAAATTTTCACGTCATACATTTGAACAAGTCATACTCAAGGATAAGAGAGAGGTAATATCCTCAGGATTTCAGAGACTTGGATTCAGTCTCTTGTCATGCCCCAACTTCATTTGTGAGACTGTGAGACTGATAAAGAAGAGGTCAGAATAGCCTGCTTCTGTCCATACTAGTGAAATAGGTAATCACAGAATTGTAAAATCATAGGTTGGAAGGGACCTTGAAAGATTGTCTGGTCCAAACTTTTATGGTATAGGAAACCTAGAGGAGATTATCTGTCAACCCTTCCAATCGCATCTTGAAAACCTCCAGTGATGGGGACTCCACCACATCCCTGGGGAGGTTGTTCCAGTGAATTATTGTTTTCACTGTAAAAAATTTATTTCTTTTGTCAAGGTGAAACTTCTCCTGGTGCAACTTCTACCCATTGCCCCTTGTCTTCTCCATGTGGTTCTTTGTGAAGAGAGAGATTCTTTGTAGCCATCCTTTAAGTATTGGAATACTGTCATGAGGTCCTCCTGAAACTTCTCTTCTCCAGGGAGAAAAGACCTAAGTCCTTCAATCTTTCCTTACAGGCTGTCATCCTGTATCTTCTCTGTACCAGGCAGTCCAATTACAAAGTGGGTGAATACTGCTCTAGAAAGTATGAGATGAATGAGCTCAGTTAAACTCTGGTCCTTGCTGCTGTGACTGGCAAGGGACTTGTACCATGCAGCAGCCTTGCACTTCAACTACATCCAAGATACCTCCACCTTAATCTCCCTCCATTCTGCTGTATTCCTTAGGCTTATCAATTATTGACTATGGATTAGCAGCTGGGGGTCAGAAGCCTTATTAGGTGGGGCATGAACTTTAAGAGCTGCCTCTTGTGCTGCCCTGAGCAGTCAGGAAGGAGGAATGCTCATTTCATTATCACATTGCTGTAGGTGGTGGGGTAAAAATATGTGCATTGATACAGCCTTGTATCAGCACATTTAATAGGGGGCAGGTGGAAAAAAAAAAAAAAAGAGAAAGTAAGTTCAAAACCAGTGGGAATTATACACATGTCAGAAAAAATCTGCCCTCACACCATCCATGAACAGGAGGAGATGTGAAATGTGGGTAACAGCTTATTGCACATGTCAGCAGCAGAATTAACACTGAACTGCACATCATAAAGATACAGATCATTGGCAGGATACTCAAAGAATACTGGTGGCTTTATTGATGTCATTGTTCTCCTCCTCCCATTTCCCCAATGTCTAAACCCAGGAATATCTCATTAAACTAAGTCTTTTCAGGGAACGCCGGGGAGTGTGGGAGTACAAAAAATCACTAGTAAAACAAGAACTGCCAACTGAAACCGTCAAGATCATTATCAGGAAAGGCTTCAAATGCTGCAAGTATAATAGGCACGGTTCTGAGTGCTAATGAGCATCCAGATAGGATAGGCATTTTCTCACCCCCTGAGGAAGGGTCAAAACTAACCTGACAAACTCAGTGTGCCTCAGCATTGTAGGAGGAATACTCATGAAAAGGTCCACAGGTGTCAGAGAAAGAAAATCTTTAAAAGTACGCTTAGAACAGAGAACTTGGATAAAGTCAGGTCTGGGGCAAGAATACATACACACACATGCACAGATATGTGTATGTATGCACGTATTTATATCCATATAAAAATGCATTATAAATTTGTGCAAACTATTTTGTGTAATACAGATTAAAAAAACCCCACACTTCATAATCCAAAATTTTAAGGGGATTATATTAAAAGTGCAAAAATAAAAAATACCTTCCCTCCCACTGCTGACAGCCTATTTGTAACTTCTACTTCCATGTTGTCAATTCTTACTGATTGCGTTATCATACTGTGGGAATCATCTGCCTAAACGTGGCTGTTCACTATATTCACGTCAGTTTAGCAGTTCCAGCCATCAGACTCCATCTCCCTTGCAGGATCTTCCCACTCTTTTATTGCAGAGACTTCCCTGTGATAGGACTCAGCTCAGCAAAACAAATACCCTGTGGAGTCATGACCCACTACAGCAAAGGTTCCTGTCTCCCCTTTATCACCTATTATTGTTCAACTTCCTTCTACTGTGGCTTTCGCTATCTGACATTCCCACTTGGTGACTGAAGCTGTTGACTCTTGTCCATCTTTTCTCAAGATGGTCCTTCATCATATAGACACAAGGTCTATACGTCCTTAGGAAAATCTTCCCAGTGTCATGCTCAGAGAACATTATTTAGGGCAGTTGAGTCACAGCACTACCTTCCTTTCACCTTCCTACCTCTGTGCCCCTACACATCCTCTGATATGGGTTTTATACTGGAACAGGGTACACTACAACATCTCTGAGCATCTTCTATCCCCTTCACGCATTCCATCACCCTCCATTTCCCTCTCTGCAGCTTGTGTAGGCTGGTATCAGCAGTGCTCGCTTCACCTGCGCTGAAATCACAGGTGCTTTCACTGCCTTTGTACCCGAGTCCACTTAATTACTCCCATCCTAATTATAAAGGCACAAAGACATGTGATTGACCTAGCACTTCTGCCAGGAACGTGTACCACTGCCCAGATATACTGACAGTGACACACAGACTTCTAAGGATCAAATAGTCCTGCCCAAATCAAAAAGGGTTGTTCACACACTCTGGATTTCCAAAGTTTTTTAATATGCTCTTATTTGTTAGGATCGTATTCTTGATTCTTGCAACTTAAAAAAGCAGCTTCTCCCCAAAATTCATGGCACGCTATAATGATTTGCTCATGTGATGGGAGGTGGGCGGGAATAAATGGAAAAAAAAAAAAAAACAACAAAACACCACAAAAAAAAATGACTCTAAGAAAAGAGAAATAAAACCAAACAAGATTTGGGAAATGAATGCAGTGAACATGCTCTTGAATACATTTATCTAGTATTCACCCAGTTCCTATACCAACAGGGAAAAATAGCTACTTCCATTACTAAATGTAGTACATAAACATCAGCTCTCCTAGTACTTGAAGAACATATTTTATTTCAGAAATAAAGAAGCTCTGTTAGAGCTATTAGCTATAGTTAAACTGACTTTTCTCAAACACTACTATAGATAAAAGGATAACCCCTAAATAGTCCATTCTTCTCTTAGCCACTATCTTCCCAGCTGATAATTCACACAAATCTGCTTGTTAAAACTACCATAACTGGGCTTCATCTAAAGAGTACTGGTGTAAATCCCAGAAGCACACCCCTCAAAACTTGGCTTTTACCATCCACTTTATAAATTACTGTCATCATTCATAAAGAATAAGTGTAATTCCTGTAATTCCTTGTAAGACACTCTTCCCATTTGCAGGAGAATGCACCGTGTCTTTGAAAAATTTTTGCTATACATTCTTGTCCAAATATTAAATTATTTTGGAAACAAGCATCTTTATACCACTCCAATACGTTTGGTAATTATACCACAGATGCTTTCTATACTTAAGACATAGGATCTGGCTGAAAGGGTATAATGGCCAGTATTTCCTTGCTCCCTTCTTAAGTCCAAATTATTCTTATAGTAAAATAGAAGTCAATTCATGCTTTTATAACAGCAAATTGTGAGTTGAAATCAGGTGATATTTTTCCAAGAAGTGAGTTTTCTCAGAAGTGTCACTTTGATCTTATATTGGATGAATTTATGTCTCAAAGTAGCCACGAAAAATGCATTTTCTTTCAATTTTATAATGAAATCACAGGCTGAAATGAGTTTCCCATGCTGCTTATGACAGTCAACATTTAGGTACCATGAGTAACAAGAAGGCTGGCAGATTTGCACAAAATGGGTATGGAAAACATGTTGACAAAGCAAAACTTTCCATTTTTTTACTTGAAAACTGCACTGCAACAGCTGCAGCTGCCAGCCAGAAATCTTGTGCTACCCACTCTAAGTGTTCATGTATTATTTGTGCCTGTCATGTTCCATCAGACGTTTTATCTGATGTTGGTGATGCACAAAATGTTGTGTACCTAAGATCAGGTTTGTGTCTTCATATGTCTCCTGCTCATTTTATTAGTATATCTTAGCCCACACAGTGCTCCATGAGTCTTTATTTTGTCATATAACTGCTTGAGTTTTACTAAACTCGTCTTCCCACACAGAAGTTCTGATATATGTTTCTCTCCCAGCATTAAGGTCACTGTTTTTATGCCTTATGATACTGTTGATAACACTTTGTCAAGCATAGCTCTTCTTTCAGTCATAAAAGGCTGACCTCTCTATTTTGACAGCCTTGTTCTTACATCTAAGAACATAAAACAGTGGAAGGGTGGTCCTAGCAATGAGAGGGAATCAGAATACAGTATTCTAAATACTACAAAAGAATGAAAGTGCATGATAAACAGGAGCATCTCTCCTGTGAAGACAGACAGAGAGAATTAGGGCTGTTCAGCCTGGAGAAGAGAAGGCTCCAGGGAGAACTTATTGTAGCCTTCCAGTACCTCAAGGGGGCCTGAAGGAAAGAGGAGGAGAAACTCTTTAGTGGGGCCTGTTGTGATAGGACGAGGGGTAATGGTTTCAAAATAGAGGGAGATAGATTTAGATTGGATATTAGGAAAAAAATTTTACCCTTAGGGTGGTGGAACAGTGGAACAGGTTGCCCAGAGAGGTGGTGGATGCCCCAACCCTGGAAACATTCAAGGCCAGGTTGGTTGAGGCTCTGAGCAACCTGCTCTGGTTGGAGATGTCCCTGCTCCTTGCAGGGGGGTTGGACTAGATGACCTTTGAAGGTCCCTTCCAACCCAAACCACTCTATGATTCTATGAAGCATCCCTTGATGTCACCTCAAAATGTGCTTCACTGACATATGTCAGACTTCGCTCAACCCACAGAGCCCTAATGATAGTAAATAAACATGTGTCATAGTGCTGTGAGAAGCAGAACCTCAGAACAATTACATAGCTGCACAGGAACTCTGTCTCAGTGTTAAAAATTGAAGCCATGCTTTCCACATGACAGTCAACGACTTCAGGCATACAGGACTATTTTCTTCTCCCATATAGCAGGATAAAGTGCCTTAGCTGTCTGCAGGGTAGATGCCATGTAGCAAGACTAGTAGTGAGGTATAAAATTCCTATCAGACTACTTCTCCACAGTTTTTAGGAGAGGAGGAAATGGAGACTGACAGCACCTGGTAAAAGGGAAAACAATGCTTTGAATTTAAATGCCACTCCAAAGTGAAGCGGTCTTGTTTTCAAGTGATAGACAAACTAGAGTGGTGCAAATGTGCCACCATAATGAAAAGTTGCCTAGCTGGTGAGTGATCTCACCAGGGGACACACGGTTATGCTGTGACAAAAAGGCTGGGATTCCCTAATCTCTCTCTTCTCCTTTTTCTCCTTCCTCTTTATCACTCATCTCCTTTTACCACAAAGTCCTTTTTAGCTTTTATTTTCTCAGTCTCTCAAGAAAAAAACATAGAGAAATGCCAAGGGTGTAATTAAGAGAAAGTCTGAATCCTAACAAGTGTTCTAGATATAAAATATTTGCTTGGCAGATCTTCACTATTTGAAAAAAAAAAAATTATAGTAGAAACAACATAATTTACCCAGAAAGAGTTGTGAAGAATAGGAAGTGAAAACAAAAAACCTAGAGCTGACTTTCGATGTGTGATAAACTGCAGATACTCCTGTCCATTGGATAACAAGTATGACACAGGGAAACAGACCCCTTGCAGAGTCGTTCCTCACAATGTGCTGTTATGATGCCAAAGCAGATGCCTATCTCGGAGGAGACACCAAACCTACCTCCACTCTTTCCTAAAGACAGGAGAGCCACCAGGAGCGATAATAAAGCAGCATTGGGCCAGAACTGCGTGAACCCAGTTCAGTGAAAAAGGTGTTCAAAGAACACAACAGTCCAAGAAAATTTCATGAAATTAAGAAGCTGTCAGCCTGATCCAAACTGGTTTGAAGTCAATACAAATCTCTGTAGTAACTTGAAAGGGCTGAGGACAAAGCCTTCAATGTATAATTTCTGCTGGATGTATTTGAAGATTTAGGAGCTCTGTAGGGAAGACAAGGCTGAAAAGGATCTCTTAGGTCATCAAGTCCAGTCACACATTATTTCTGATATTTCATCATATACTCCCTTTCATTACCGTAGCAGTTTCCATCTGTGAATGTCAGAACAAAGGTGTAGCAGCCCAGTATTTCTCTGATGAAGAGGAAAAGGCACAAGAGATAATAGAATTGGTTTCTTTAAAACTTGGAGTTAAAAATTCAACCTACAGTGAAATTGAAAACCAGATGCTTATGAGGTTCATTGTATTTACATCAAGCCCCTCATGACAGCTGGGAAACCTGGGAAAGGAAGACATTTGCACTGAATTTACTGATTGAAACTTAGTAAATACTTACACAACTCAAAAGACATGCAAAGGACAGAAGACAGAGAAGATCAGTCTTAGATATGTCAGTGCTGCACAGTTAAAAGACATGAAAGGCAAGGGATCTTTGTGTCCAAAGTCAGCTGATTTATCTCTGAACTCAGAAAAGGGAATAGGACTGCTGAGTAAGAAGGAACTATTTTTACAGTATTTTTTTTCATTGTAGAACTGTAATTCAAAGGATTTGAGCAAAGGTTAGGGGCATATAAGTGTTATTTTCAGTTTAGTGTCTTCTGGTGAAAAAATAATCATACAAACGAATGGCTAATTTATGTTGTTTGATGTATTTATTAGTGGAGAAATCTAATCCCCATTCTAAGAACAAAGGCATAATTTAACATATCTTACTTCAAAAGGAATATATTCTGTATGGGGTTGTTTGTTTGTTTTTTTTTTTTAAAATGTCATTTTCTCCACTAGGTTTCCTTTTTCTGTAACTCTTGTCTGTTCTTTGGATAGATATCACTGTCCTAAAAGATGGCAAATGAAAGATTCATAATGGGTCATTCATAGAACCACATTTTCTTCTTCTTCTCTTTGCACTTATGTATGAAACTTCATTTTATCAATTTTCATGGAAAATTCTTGGGAAGGTATTTTGTTCATTTGCCAGCTTTATCATGCAGATACCTGGCACTTAAAAATCATGTTCTGATGATGTGACTTACAAGACTTACATTGTCATTGAGGCAATGAAGCTCTGAGACTTTGATTTCCAGTGCATAACTACTAATTCAAAGTTTGACAATTACCAATATATTTATTTTATCCAGGCATTCTGGCAAATGTTCTTGTAACATTTTGGAGAGTCACCAGATGGCACTAAAACATTGTAACGTGCCAAAAATCATTACATTTCTTGCCAACAAATGCATTATTTTGCAATAATATAATTTTCTTTCTACTTCAGCTGCAGCTTGGACTAATATCTCCTTTAAATTCCACTGAAGTAGAGACACTGGCACATGCTCATTGAGCCAAAGAGTATTAGGATGAACCTAAAGACATAGGTACATCATACAAAGCCATTACACCACCAAAAATATAATAATAATAATTTTAACCTTGAGATTGTATTCCTTTTCTGGAAATCTGAGTCTATCAAAGAAAATTTTACAGGGCCTGCTGACTACACAGATTCAAACTTTTCCTAAGAAAGCCCTAGCCCATTCCTTGTTGACACCAGTTTCGAATCTATCTTTCTTTCTCATCTCCACTGTGCAATGGAAATATTGAATACTTGACACAGCTACCATATCTAACATGAAGCTGTATTCTGCTTTATATGCATAGTTCTCAATGACTGGCCAAAAATTTCTCTCTCCCAGTTTCTTCTGTTCAACAGTGACCAAGACCCCCTACTTAGAGATGGATTTATAAAAAAATTAATACAATTTAAGTTCTATTTAGAGATCTTAGAATATTCCAGAAGTCTTTTGCAAAATATTACATTTTAAATTTATCTCATGCAACTTGGTATATCTATCCTATGTCATAATTTATTTACTGTTTTGCAAACCTTTTCACTGTCATAAACTTTGAAATCTTTTCCTATCTGGATTCATATGCTACCCTCCCAATATTAAGAATATAAAATATTTTAATCATTTTCTTATTCTCCGAATTGGTGTAACAGGTCATAGTCTTTTTTTTTTATTAATGATTGCAACCTTGACTAATGAACTTTACAAATATTGAAAGAATCTGTGAAGGTCTACTTCAGAGGAAAATACTTAGGTTGAGGAACTGAATCATGTGTATATAGTCCTCCTGGGGTAAGTCAGAGAATAAATGCAGTAGCATTTAAGTCATATTAAAATTTAGGTAAAGATGTAAAAGCCTAAAAGTCTTTACTGAATTGCAGGCCCAACCAACATCACCATAATATTTGGAAGGAAAAATGTCCTATTCATCTATTCATTTTTTTTTAAATAGAGGCAGTTAAAAAGACAAAGTGTTTTCATGGAAATGTTGACAAAATAAAAGGTACACTTCTCTGAAAGCTATGGGCAGACTGGATCAGCTCCACTTGGTGTGCTGAACTCTCTCAGCCAAGTAACATCCATTTTGATAAAATATTTGCTTTACCCTCTCCCTTTCTGAGCATGGGAAGGGCAGAGCACAGAGCAGAACAAGCACAGTAGTTTGTCCTAAGGTCCCTGTTTTGAGAGTCTAAAGTGGGGAGATCAAAGTTTTTCAAGTTAATAGCATTTTTTCCCTGAAACATGCCTAAAAAAATTTCTATGTGGGAATTTTTCAAAAGGCAAGGAGAGTAGTCAGAATAGTATTGTTATAGTCACTGGTTTTCACTTTGTGTGAGTCAAAGTACTCCAAAGGTTCAAGTGACACACTTGAAATAATGGCCTGAGGATAGTAACACTACCCCTGAAACAACTAACTGTAGCAGGTAATGAGTGGCTACCTATAGAGAAATTTCATCTTTATGATTCATGGACCCTCCCCTGGAGCTCACAGCTGCATTTGCTCAGAAACTGTCCCATAAAGCCAAAGTGTCCCAGAGCCATTCCCTACTCCCCCTGTTCCCATCTCAGGGTGAATACAAGGCCGTAATCTGGCCACACTCTGATATCCATTCATCACATTCTGAGTTTCTGCACTACTTTATGAGCAAAGTAAAGAGGCAACATATATTTCTCCAGAAGAAATCCACTGTGTGATAGATGAAGCTTCACAAATACACGCTCCAGAAAGTATCCAATCATTTAAAGAACTCCCACAACCAACCACAGTAACCTTGAAACATTTTGGAATATTTGATAAATGTCTCTCCCAGCTTAAGCTTATTTCTTTTTCATGAAAAATTGTGACTAAACACTTTGTTTAAAGCTGGGTAAATGCTTTGCAAATCTTCCATCACATACTTCAAAGTTTCTGCTAGCATGGATTTCTCTAGAGCAGAGATTGCCTTTGATGGACTGTAACCTCCAGCAATGCTTTTGCAGCTTGGAAAAAACACCTCCTAGGAGAACCCACTCTGTGGTCCTCTGTTTCATCTTCCCTTTTGTGCTTTCTATCACAGGTGGAATTACTGATTGCTGTTTTGCTCCTACAGATGCAACTCTAATGGTCTAAATATGGCAGCACTGAAGCAGTTCATAAACATTAATTAATGCATGCTCATTACATCTCTCTGAGGAGACTGATGACAGAGTGGTGAAGGTGTCTTGGTATGGATCCAGAGGTGTGAGTTCATGCCTCTCCCTGGACTCCTTCCAAGCATCACTCCCAGTCAGCTCGGCTATAAATGAGTACCACAGCACTGGGGCTGAGGAAATCAAAGGCATCTGGATGGGATATTAGCCACATCTCTCCCCTGTGGGAGGTTAGTAACAGAAACTGTTGTCCTTGCCCAGATGAGCACAATTAGCCCTTGTGATGGTTTGCTTCCACTACGTACAGAGGTGCTGCTACCACCCCTCTAAAGAGAACAAGTTAGGCAGAGAGGGATGAAGACCCAGATCTTCAAAGGTGTTTGAAGCTCTAAATCCCTGTAACCTCAGCGGGTGTTAGTCACATGAACACTTTGACTATTTGAGTCTAAGTGATTTGTCTCAGTTCTGCGGCAGAACAGAAAATTGACCCTGACTTATAAGTCCAGTCAGCTGGGATATTTGTTTTCTCTTCTGCTAATCTTTGCTGGTAAAAGTAATAATTACTCAAGAGATTCATCCCACTGTGTTAAAGAAGGATGTCTTGAAAATACATATGCATTGTCACACAACTGGGAACAAAGTTTGTTTAGTTATATGAGATGAAAGCTAATAAATACTACTTTGCATTCACTGCCTGTCATATTCATTATTCTTATTAAAAGATCCAACGTTGTTTTCAGCATGGGACAAGACAATCACTGCCTTGAAGAGCTTATATAAGACTTTTCATTCAAGAAATTCACAAGGCCTTTATAAACAGTAATTAATTAAATAACTCAAAATTATAATATGTCTTTACAGATGGGAAACTGAGGTACAGAACTCACTGTACTCAGAGCATCACTTAACTGATGCCCAGATGGAAATAAAAACCGGTATTACTGATTTATTGTCCTGTACTCTAATCACCATACCCATTTCCTCCCAATAAATAATTTAAAATGTTTTTTTTTTTTAATGAACTATAAAGAAATAAAAATTTGTTTAGATTGCCCCAAGGTGAGTGAAGATAAAAAGACAATGCAGATACATGACCTCCTGCTTTTCCTCTAACCACTTCCTTGTATTGTACAAACAACACAATGAAAATTTTGAAAATTAAATGTTCCATCATTAGCTAAATAGGTAGAAGTAACTGTCTGAGTGATAAATAACAGGCTCATGCAGCATTATTTAAAGACCAAACTACACTGAAAAGTATCCTCTTTTATCAGATATTTTTTGGACTCTGCTAGATGCACTGGAACCAGTGAAGCAATAAATACATCAAAATATGGAGGTAAACAAAGTCATAAAACATCCGACACGACAACTGAAACACCCATGAATACATAAATATTTATGAAGCAAGAGGTACTTCTGAAACACCCAGCAGGTTTGATTGGACTGAATAGTCCAATCAAAGCATTGTGTGTTCATATGATGGAGAAAATAGGACTTACATGGCAGGGAAAGGAAACAGCGGATTTGTAACGCATTTCAAGTAGCTTAATTATTTTTAAACTGCCTATTGCCAAAAAAAAAAAAAAAAAGATAGCCCAGTGTGATTTGAACGTGGAACTACCAGTTTCTAGATATAGACTATTCCAAAAGAAATTTCAAGCAACTTAATACAGTTCTGAATGTGACATCTAGCATATTTATTCACATTTATAATATTTTTTCTAGCTTACACTCCCTAGACAAATCTGCGCTTTGAGGCTACAGATCTGAACATGATGTTTTTGAATGGCAAAAACAGAAGCCCTCAAACAAAAGTAACTCACATGCACCCTTTGGAGATCATCCTTTTTTTAGCTTTGGCTAAAAAAAAAAAAGCCATTCATTGCATTGATTTGGCATCCATAGATTTGTCCAGCTGGATGAAGATCCTCAATCCCTTCTCTCTATCAGATCTTTGTGTAGGCAGTCCAAAGATAGGGAGCTGGGAATTCTTGCCCTTGTTGTATATAAAATAAGGCAATAGCAGCAGTTTTTAAACTTTTAAAGGGTTTATATAATCAAATTCCTATAGAACAGAATAGGGTAGACCTATATGCTTCCTTTCATCATTTTCTGAACATTTTCTATTTTTCCTAATTTAAAGACCAGAAGGTTAATTAAATCAGACTATTAGTATGATTTTGTATGTATTATATACGCAAGATATTATACATCCTGTCTCTGGTGACTAGCAATAGGACACGAGGGAATGCTAGGAAGCTGCATCAGGAAGTTCAGATGGGACATTAGGAAAAAGGTTCTTCACTGAGATGGTGGTCGGTCACTGGAACAGGCTCCCCAGGGAAGCGGTCTTGGCACCAAGACTGTCAGAATTCAAGGGGTGTTTGGACAATGCTCTTAATCATAGAATCATAGAATCATAGAATGGTTAGGGTTGGAAGGGACCTTCAAAGGTCATCTAGTCCAACCCCCCTGCAAGGAGCAGGGACATCCCCCATGAGATCAGGTTGCTCAGAGCCCCATCCAGCCTGGCCTTGAATGTTTCCAGGGATGGGGCATCCACCACCTCTCTGGGCAACCTGTTCCAGTGACCTACAACTCTCATCGTGAAAAATTTTTTC
>JAAGAY010012468.1:73384-88141 GCA_011801015.1 Ardeotis arabs
CCATCCATTCTCCGCCCAGCCTGTATTTGTGCCTGGGATTGCCACGACCCATGTGCAGGACCTTGCACTTGGCCTGGTTGAACTGCATGAGGTTGGCATGGGCCCACCTCTCCAGCCTGTCCAGGTCCCTCTGGATGGCATCCCTCCCCTCCAGCATGTCGACGGCACCACACAGCTTGGTGTCATCGGCGAACTTGCTGAGGGTGCACTCTATTCCACTCTATTCCACTCTATTCTGAGGGTGCACTCTATTCCACTCTATTCCACTGTCCATGTCGCCGACAAAGATGTTGAACAGGGTCGGGCCCAACACGGACCCCTGAGGGACGCCACTCGTGACGGGTCTCCACTTGGACATCGAGCCGTTGACCACCACTCTCTGAGTGCGGCCATCCAGCCAACTCCTTATCCACCGAGTGGTCCATCCATCTACCTAGTTTTAGGTAGTCTTGTGAGGAGCAGAGAGTTGGATGCAACGATCCTTATGCGTCCCTTCCAACTCAAAATATTCTGTGATTCTATGATACAATATGCAAAGACTCTAGCAACTTGTGTCTAAAGCACATCTTTCAGAAAGTTACCTAGCCTTATTCAAAGATACTAAAAGATTAAGAATTCAGTACTTTCCCTTGTAGCCTGATGTCATCAAACTAAAATTAGTCATCTCTTTCAGTGCCCCCTCAGAAACAGGAACAATCCTGTTGAGGGCTCCCTGAGGAACTGAACAAAGTAGAATAAAACTGAAAAAATTGAGACAGCTCCTGTATTTCTGCACTTTTGATTTAGCCTTCCTAAAATCTACTGCTTAGTGCTAATAATAATGTTATTTCATAGGAGATAAACCCATTAAACTAAGAATATGAGCCCAGATATTTTGGTGCAGACCTGTAGCTTCAGAGTTGGAGCAGATTTGATATGTAATAGGTATTACAATAAAAGTAGTTGGGCTACACAGGTTGAGATCTACTGATCTTTTCCGCTCCTCAAAATCACTGTGATCTGGCATTGTGACTCAAGATTTCTAAATCCTATATGTATGCAACTGAGCTACTTTTTCCATATCCTGTTCCAACCAAGGGTCTCAAAGGAAACATCACTCCTAAAATTAGCTGTAATCAAGGTACATTGTGGCTTTGTGTAAATGTCTAATGCTTTCCCACCAATGTAGAATCTATTTAGAGTTACACACAAAGTTTTCATTCAGAATTCATTTCCATCATAGGAATCAGCTAAAGTACAGTAGGAGGTTTCCTTGTGTAAAATGACATGTTGTACTTATTTTTTTGATGAATGTTATTTCCATTTTCAGAAAAAACACAGAACAGATAACTAGTCTTACTACATTTTGCCTGAATGGACAAATTATTTGATGAATAATAGGAAAATTTGTGGATTAGTTTTCTCTGGTATTCAACCAACTTTCATATGAGATTTGAATATAAATAGAAGGACAGAGTCTGTACCCTTTATTTGCACCATATAGCCTTTGCAGAACTAGTTTTGGCATTGTGTTTTTCTATGATGTCCCAATGGCCTTATCTGTACACTCATTCCTGTACAATTTGAGTATCACATCAATGAAATTAAGGGAAGGAACCTATAGTTGCTGTTATAGTTTTCCACTTTAGTAAACAGAGAACATCATGAATAAAGGTCTGCAGACTCTGGTAGTTTTTATAGATTTTAGAATTTGGACCAAAATAATGAATCAAACTGAGTCATCACATGAAATTAACCCTTCTCCAGGCCTTTTTGTCTCAGCAGGTTGGTTCTAAGCCTTTATGCTCTCCACACACTCTGCAGGATGCTTCACCTTGGGTCATTTTGTTTTGAAGGGCTCCAGTTACTGTATCACCATGGTTTTAGCTAAACACTGTCTTTAGCCCTGTAGATCACTTGCAGCAGCAGCATGCCTCCATGGTCTCCAGCCTAGCTGAATACAATATTTTTAAGACTTCAGGAAACACTTCAAGGAGACTTACAAAGGCAAACAAACTAGTGTGGGAGACAAGAGTACTAAATGCAAGTGTCTGTAGTAATAAACTATGCTTCCATGGGACTGATCCTGCCTGGTACCAAGCACCTGAAAATAAATGTTAGGGTGTTCAGACAGGTCATAGTGTGCTTCTGTGCAGAAGCTAAGAAATAAACCACTGATGTGTGTGACTTCCATTATAATTATCGCTTTAAGTATTGTCTAACAGACTCATCATGTCTGTCAGCTCCTGTGAACTTTACTAAATGAAGAACTGCAGAAGAAGGTTAGATTCAGGACCTCCATATGTAGATTTAGTGTTGGATAAACTACACGGCCTAATGTTGCTGGTCTTTTTCTAGGATGTGTAACCATCAAGAAAAAATAACTTGTTTCTATACCTGCAAGTGTGTAGAATCAACAAAATCAGTAGATCTTGTTGACCCTAGCTTGGCTGGTGCAATGGCAGGTCTAAATTCCATGAAAGGGCTGTGAATGGAGGACAGAGGGAACAGCCTCCATCCGACACGTCTACATTGCACAGCATGTTTGCCTAGGCTGAAGGGAGAAGGCATCTGCACATGAGTGACTGGAGTGATTGCTCATGGGCTGTACTTCCTGAAAAGAGTACCAGTGGGGTCAAATCTCTGGAAGCACAATGATGTTTAGAACAGAACAGAACAGAACAGAATAGAATAGAATAGAATAGAATAATCTCTGACATATCAAGTCCCTGCACTGGTCTTCTCTAAAAAAGGTGGCCCACATCTTTCTGGAAGAATATGTCCTCTTCATGAACTTTTCTTTTTCCTAGAGAAAACCACCAGAAAATCGTCTTTCCTTTCAGATATAAAAATGAAATCTGTCAGTTCACTAAAATCTGTTTGCCCTACCACAGCTCCTGTCTTACATGTTTACACCTCTGAAGAGCAGCCCTTCTGTGTGAAGCTCAGGTTGCTTGGCTTGAGAGAGTGCAGTTATAAAAAAGAGGGCAGTGTTCTTTGTATTTGTTACTGCTGCCTTTTTTTTTTTTTTTTAATTGTGCAGTGATAGGAATGACATCTGGCCGAATATCAAATGAAACATCCAGGGATACAAATTGTTTGCAAGTGAAATCTTTGGGAGAGGGAGAAAAAGAAGTCCACAGAGACTTACTTGTTTATATAAGCAGTGACTCCTCTAAGTCAGCGTCATCTCAGCCATGGAATTTAAAATTGAAGTGCTGCTTCATGGTTATATATACTGCTTAAATGTCACCTTTTATTCATCATGCTTATTTCACATCAAAACTAGTACTATGTCTTCAGCATAAAGGGGAAAAAAGACATTTAAAAAATGAAAGTTTGGGGCTACATGTTGACAGATTACATGTAGAATGAGTAAATATTCTTTACCAGAGTATGTACTTGATCTTACTAGAATCTGATAGTAATAAAGCACTTCTATTCTGGAAGCTCCTTAAACATTTGTAATCTAGAAAGAAGGTTAAATTATAGTGCACTGAAGCTGCATCTGAGAAGGTAAGATGAATGTACAGTTGCTTCAGGATTAATGCAGCTTTTAAAACAATTTATAGTCCAAGAAACTATTAACACACACTAAGGATTCTATTAACAACTGAACAGGACAGTAATATCATACAGACTACAAAGGAAACAAGACCTTTGAAGAGAAAAGCAGGTTTTGAGTTTTAATAAAAATTTCTTTGACATTTTGAAGCAGTGATTTCCAGATTGTTGAATTTTTGCATGATCTTGGTAGTCTTGTAGAGTCATGGTTAGGACCTTCTTGGTTTCCTGGGCCACCAGTATAGCAACAAGGTTGTAATGTAGTGTCCTTCACATCAACTGGGATCTCTGAGGACTACAGAAGACCTCAAGTAGTATACATTTTGGTCCATGTTAAACTTAGAAATAGTAGTCTATTGACCCTCAAATCCAAAAAATGTAGTCCTAGATGATGACATAAAATGAAAGTAACAGTTACAAAATATGATGTATTCCTTACTTAAGAGGTATATTCTGTTTAGCATTTGAAGAGGGAACTTGGAGGGGGGTCCATATCCCCTAAATATAAGATCCATGTAGTGTAGTGTTGTGGTTTTGTTTAGTGAGGGGGGGCCTAAGGTGGTAGCTTCTGTAGGAAACTGCTAGAATTTACTCCCCTTTGTTCAGTGGACTCGGCCGGGCCTAGGGCGGAACTGCTGCTGGCCAAGGCCGAGCCGATTGGTAGCAGAATGTTCCGTGATAACGCCTCTGCGATAACGTATTTAAGAAGGGGAAAACAGAGAAAAAAAAAAGAAAAGAAGAGAAGAGAAGATGTGAAGAAGCTGAGCAGGGGCAGAGGCGCAGAGGGGAGGCACAAGCCTCATGGGCCTTGCAGGCCTCACCCTCTGGCCTCTTGCCAGGCGGTCGACTGGGCCCAACTCAGCCCGGCCTCGCTGCAAGAAGTGGAGAGGAGATGAGATCTCGACCCCTTGGGTGGGACCAGACCGTAGGGTTTAACATCACATATATGCTTGAAGTGGACCCTTATCTATGAGCCATAGTGTCTTCAGAGGTACACTTTCTGCAGCATAGATTTATACACAGCCACAGTTGTTCTGAGGTGCACCTGTTCCAGCATGGCCTTACCCACAGCCACAGTCCCTTCAGAAGTAAATTTGCTCCAATATGGCCTTACCTATGGCTGCAGTCCATCCAGAGGTGTACATGCTCTGTATGTATCCATGGCCACACACTTCGAGGTGCTCCAGCATGACTTCATGGACAGCCACCTATGCTTCGATGTGTACCTGCTGCAGTGTGGACTTATTCACAGCCACAGATGCTTTCAGATGTACTTTCTCCAGTGTGGACTTAGCCTTGGGCCACAATCCCTTCAGAGATACACCCACTGTGGCACAGACATAACCATGGCCATAGACGCTTTGAGATGTACCTGCTCTGGTGTGGACTTATCCACACCCACAGACGCTTCAGGGTGTCCTGCTCCTGCGTGGACTCATCCATAGGTCACAGTCCCTTCAACTTGAGTTCACACTGGAGTTCCAGCCTGTCCAGTATAGTAGCACAGAAACATTAGTAATGCCCTGGCCATTTGCCAGCCCAGGCACATCACCATTGCTGTTATCAAAATGTTCCCAGGCACAGCAGAGTGAGATGATAAGTGGGACAGTACAGCAGTGCAGCAAGCAGTGAAAGGAAAAAGCAGCCACTAACGAGCACTGGACTATAATTTACATTCATGAAGCAAGCCCCATGGCAAGCACAGGAGTCTGTCAATTAATACCTAAAATGCAATAAGAGCTATGAATTTGATCTAGTACATTCCAATGAAATCTGTTGTTATCTCGAACCCTTTGAGCTCCACATTGGGCATCAAAAATGACTGTTGTGGTTTAACTCCAGCCAGCAAGTAAGCACCACACTGCTGCTTGCCCACTCCCCTCACCAATGGGACGGGGGAGAGAATCGGAAAAGTAAAAATGAGGAAAATCATGGATTGAGATAAAGACCATATAATACATAAAGCAAAAGCCACATACGCAAGCAAAGCCAAATAAGGAATCAATTCACCACTTCCCATCTCCAGGCAGATGTTCAGCCATCTCCAAGAAAGCAGGGTTCCACCACGTGTAACGGTTGCTTGGGAAGACAAACATCATCACTCCAAATGTCTCTCCTTCCTTCTTCTTCCTCCAGCTTTTATTGATCAGTGTGATGTCATTTGGTATGGAATATCCCTTTGGTCAATGGAAGTCAGCTGTCCCAGTTGTGCCCCCTCCCAACTTCTTGTGCACCTCCAGCCTAGTCGCTGGTGGAACGGTGTAAGGAGCAGAAAATGCCTTGACTCTGTGTAAGCACTGCTCTAGTAATAATGAAAACATCCCTGTGTTATCAACACCGTTACCAGCACAAATCTAAAACATAGCTCCATATTAGATACTATGAAGAAAATTAACCCTATCCCAACCAGAACCAGCACAATAGCTACCTCAGTTGTACAGCTATGACTTCCAACCTAAGCATATCTACAATGAATCTAAAGAAATTTTTCCAAGCCCTCTACTATAGTTCTAGCCAACCAGCTTGCTATCCTGTTATTTATATCTGGCTATGAGACATTAAGATTTTTTATGGTACAGCTAGGAAGATAGCTCAGCCAGTATTCACCTGTATCCCCTATGATATTAGAATTACCTCAAACACCTTATTAATAATATTCAAAGTAGTAATTCCAGATAACAGTAAAGTACAGGTGGAAATCCCATGGAACTGATGGAGTTCTATTAAAAATATTTCATAACAGGAAATATTTTGTCTTCTCCTAGGTAGAAATTTTATCCGTATTTACAAAAAAAAAAAAAAAAAGAAGCAAATTCTTTAATACTTAGTTAAATAAATTGATGATCATTTTTCACACAAGCTAGAATTCAGTGGTCATGTTTCTCGATTATAAACTAGGTTATACCATTCTGGTATAAACCAGCAGCACTCAGAAGTCCAGAAAAATCAGATCTATGGCTGAACAAACAACCAAAGTGTAATGATTCAAGACTCAGGTCATTACTGCTGCTGTAGCTTTAGATCCTATTACACAGACAGTTAATTGACTAACAAGCAGGGAACAGAGTGGGAGTGAGCAACTGCTTTTCTCCGTGGCTCACAATCCCATCTGAGCAAGGCTGTCATTGATGCACTGATTGATCTAGGACATCTGGCTGCAAGTGTCCACACATCCGAAGGGCTCTTCTCCTTCTGCTGACAGATTTCATTTCCCCTTACAGTAGCTTGGGTCAAGGCTAACACAACTAGGAAGTGCTCCACAGCTGCTATCTCTGCCTAATACTGGTGACATTATGGTACTACAGGGACAGATGAGTTACACCATCACTGCAGAGCTGGTCATGCCATGCCTGACCTGTCCTCATTGGTGGTAGGTGCATGCTGGAGTCCTCATTCAGAGGTCATATGGATCCAGATTTTTCTCTGCTGGTGTGCTACTCAGCTAATCTCATGGTTGCACATGAATATGACCTTGTGTTCATAGTCTGTACTCACGAAAGGAGTATCTGAGATGCAGAAAAGGCCTAGGAAACCTTTTTAAAATACACACATATATATTGAAAATGCCAAACTACTACAGTAACATTAGCTAGGGTTAAAAATTAACATTAATAACCATCTCATGATTTTGATAATGAGAATTGAAAGGGATTTCACCTATGGGACAGTAAATCCGATATGAAATAGCTTCCAATTTACTCAAAACCATATGGTGTGACCACCGTGTGAGAGACAATGCTGGGGTAGATACTGCCTGATATGAATGACAGCTTCAATGGATTTGGTGTGTAGAAGATAGCTGTGTATTTTTTCTCAGTTGAAGACTGCACCAGATTTTTTGGACCCTCTGATAAGGCTGATTTTCTCTGTTGATACTTTTTTACATTGCAGATCAGAATCCGCCAGTCAAGATCTCATAACTGGACCTTCTCCCATTTATCTTGACCTCATTTCACTCAGTTAAATTTAGGACCAGTTTCATATTGCTTCTGTTGTCTTTGTTATACATGCAAAACATTGTACACATTTTTCTCTTTAGTGTGTGTTTCTGTGAGTTTCATTGTAACCATGGTCCAGTGTATGAAAATTGACTCAGACATTTATTTCATGTCTTTTCTCTCCAAGGTGTTTAAGTCAATAATTTCATTGGCACCTTTGTGCTACACATTTATTAGGATTTTATTCCCCCAAAGAACGCAGTGTCTTCTCTAAGCAGTAATTTGTTGCTGTAGTGGTTTATCAGAGAGATGTGCCTAAAGATTTCTGTTAACAGTGCATATTTTATATGGTAGTCCATGCAGAGACTCACTAATGACAATTGAGGAGAAAACAAGGAGATTTTACTCAGCTATAGGTAAGCAAAATAAGTGGATTAATAGAAACTAATTACAACTGCTAGGTTTCAATCCACTCTTTGTAGCTTAATGGAAAGGTTTAATGAGGAACCAAAGAACGTGGGGAAGCTGCACCCTGTCTGGGTGCTCATTCATGGTTCCAAGTGGAGCTTGGAGTTAACGGTTAACAGCTAATGGTTGTCAGAGGGTGCCAACCTTTATCAGCTTATGTAGCCACATTACAAATATGGTGTTCTTCAAAACCAAAATTCTCTGAAATCTGTGGATAATCACAGGATCTAATTGCTTCTTAGCATCCTCACCACAGATATTTTCCCTGTATTTGTCCCTCTCTTTGTCTGTATCTCTATGGATTTGTGTTTCAAAATTTTACGCAATAGTTTTTAAACCTTGCAAGGTTCATCAAAATGCCACAGCAAGAATTTCCACAGCTTTATTTGGAGCTACCTGCTTCCATTAATTTTAAACCTGCCACTTGATACCTTATTTGATGTCCCAAGGCCTTATAGTGGAAGAGACAATGAGCAGTCATTTCCCTATTACCTCTTTGATGTTGTAGACCTCTGTCATACTCTCTCTCAAAGATCTCTTTCTCAGACTGAAGAGCCCAAGTGTACTTAGCCATACCTCATATAGAAGTTGTTTCACTCCTTTGATAATCTGAGAAGGAAATCCTTTCTTAAAACCTTTTTCAACTTTACAAAATCCTTAGCAAATAATTTTTCATTTATCCTTTTTGAAAATGAGGAGTGAGAAAGGGGGAATAACTTTATGTGGCCTTTTCATACACAAATACATCATGGATTTCCACATTTGTATTGTTCCCTGTTCCTTTCCTAGGGTTTGATTTGACAGTTAACAGCTGATATTTGCATAGAAATATTTATCTATTACACCTCCAAGATCTCACTCCTGAATGATAATCACCAGCCCATTACCATCAGTACAAAATTAGGATTGTTTCCCTTGATCGATTTATGTCTACCTACACTGAAATTTATCTACCACATCACTGCTCTTGCAACACTTAACAGTTGGCTCTGAATAATTTAGGATTGCCAGCAACCTTTATCACCTCACTCTTCACCCTTTTCCAAATCACTCACTAATTTGCTCAACAGTAAGGTCCCTGCACAGCTTCTTTTGGTCATGCAGTCATCGGCTCCCATCTTCCTTGTCCTTTTAACCATTTCTTTACTCAGGGAAGGGCCTTCTCTATCTCCCTGGTTTCTCTGAACACCTCTACAAGTAACCTTGTTGAGAAGTCATCTGGAAATCCACCTAAGCTGCAGACAGCTACTACTGCATGCGAAGCCTATTAGTAGGATTTAATAGATGTGTAGGACTTCGAATTATTCCTATTCTAGGGGATGTTGAGCTCACAGCAGCTGCACAATACAGTATAAACATTCATATCACACTGTGCTGTAAGGATACTTGCTACTTATTAGTGTCTTGCAATTTTATTTATGTTGAGGAAGACAAAACATCTGTTTTAACGAAGTAATTCCTAATACAGGTGCTGATCCTGCACAGATACTCACACGGAAGGCTTCATTTACTTTCAAGAGCTTTCTTAAGCTAGAGTATTCATAAAATAGAACAATTATAGTTATAAAAGCACATATGCACAAGAGTTTGACTAAAGCTTGCCTTATATTAAATCAATCCCTGCCCCAGTAGGATATGCAGAGCAGTGTGCTTTCAAGGGTAAAAGAGGAGGCTCCTGGCCCCAGGAATTGAAAGCAGAGATGAAAAGGGGAAAAATCAAGATTTTCAACACACTGCTGAAGAGATCTTCATCTCTTCACCTCTCAGGAGTGACTTGTGCAGTAAAGGGCTAACACATCTGCCAGGTTAGGTCCTCGTCATGCCAGCCTGGTCTGTGTATATGATCTTTGGGTCCTCTGGCTACACACCACTGCCAGCTGGGAAGGAAGAAGGTGCTAGCCTCATGA
Organism: Ardeotis arabs; assembly: GCA_011801015.1. Taxonomy (NCBI): domain Eukaryota; kingdom Metazoa; phylum Chordata; class Aves; order Otidiformes; family Otididae; genus Ardeotis; species Ardeotis arabs. The sequence continues at coordinate 83,241 of JAAGAY010012468.1, forward strand.
CATCCACCTGGCTGTCAAATTCCTTCTCTGCATTACAAGTCTGAGATTATATTACAAGGAGAAGATAGAAGACAATGTGTAGTTATGAGCATCTACTCCACTCCCTTGTGGAGTGAAACTGAAATAGATATGTTTCAGCACTACGGAAAAGCCAAAGGTTCTGCAGTCTGTATTCCTCTGACAGCCTAGAATGAATATTTTGATCAACAAATTTTATTTCAATTCTCATACTTAAAAATTCCATTGGTCTCACAAATGCAAAATGTACAAGACAGCAATCAGTAAACTTAAAGGCAAGACCTCACAATACAAGCAGCCTTGCAAGTGTATTGATTTTACAGTAATAGGAAAAAGATTCAGAATAATGGATCCAGGCAACTCCCATCTCTCTACTTTCCTATTTGATCCAGTTCTGTGCTGACCATTACTGTGAACTCTTCACTATGGTCACTCTCTCTTATCTAGATGATTGACATGTATTTGGTTCTTTCACAGTAGAAAGGTCTTCATGAGAAAAGAGAACATTCAAGTGATACACACAAAATATGGGCAACACTTCTCACCTCTTTCAACATTCTCCAACCATCAAAAGGAACAGTAAAGACAAATAATAAAATCCCTTTTTATTTTATTTCTCCTTCTATAATGCAAAAGTAAAATATATTATTTGGGTTCCTTTTTCTGTTTCATTGCAAAGAAAAATTTCCCATGGTTCAAACTGGGGTGCAGATAAGTTTGGATAAGGATTCCAACCTCAGATAAATTAATTAGAAATGAAAAGGAATTAGAGGTAAGCTAACATATGTCATTCTCACAGTATAATTTAAAATGGCAAAAAATTTTCTTGCAATCCCTTTGGAGGTGTAACTTGTCGTTCACGTCTGGTTTCGGCACACTGTAACTGAATTATGAAATCACTCCTGGCTGGTACAGATTTATAGAAGGTATGTATACCAGACTGGTGGGGCTTGACTGGCTTTTTGAAGGCTCATGAATATGGAACAACCCTATGCCCTCTAGAATTTTTGGAGTTAGATGGATTGTTTGTCCGCCATATTAAGCAAAAAGTGATTAGCTTTCACACAAAAAAGTAGGGAATAAACAGAGATTTGATAGTTAACCTCACGGGAAAAGGACAGTATCTAAAGAGGAAGGAACAGAGAAGAAGAACATTTAGAAGGTAAATGTTAACTGGAGGGATTTTTAGTAGGAGAAGACAGTATGAGATGAACCGAAGGTCTACTTTCCTCTTGGTGCATGTTACCAGAAAAACTTGGAGTTACGCCCAGGAATCCTGAATCTTTCCCATTTTTTCATGGAGAGAAAAAAAAAAAAAAAAAGAAGAGATCCTGGAGAAGAAGACACTGTGTGGTCAGGAAATAAAAACTATATCATAAAATATATGCGTATAATTTTGCAATATATATTTATGGATTCTCTTTATATTTCAGCTTTTATTAGAGGAAATGAGGAAAGATAACAAAAACATAAGAAATAAATTATTTACAGAAGTTTCTGTTCTCTATGATCAATATAAGAATACAGGGATATCCAAGTATAATATTGTGAAAAAATATCTATTCACCATGGCCCTAAACTCTAGAAATGGTTTCTGCAGGACATTGCTGAGGCCAAGGCTTTAGCACATTCCAAAGAAGGCTGTATTTTTCAATAGATTTTGGAACAATACTCAAGCATTACAAGAATGCATAAGAAATAAATAAGTATTCCTCAAGCAATCCCTCCAGATCTTAGGTCTTCCTGTGTAATATTTACTTCCTGTGGAACTACATCTATCTTTCTTCTTCCCCTTGATGCTGACCACTACCAATGGGAAATAGTTTACTTTCTTGTAAATAATTAGACAACTTATTTTCTTATTTGGCCAGCTGGTGTGACTGGAAGAATGTACCAAAATTAGTACAATGCGTCAAAACTCAAAATTTCTCTTTCAGGGGAATTGTTGACCTGTCATTTTTATTATTTAGACCTTATAATAAATTTGTTTAAAAATAATTTTCTTATGGAAAAATATCAAGAAACAGAGTAACACGGTTGGATTCTTACTGCAAATTTTACCTTATTTTGTAAGGTATGAAAGATATAAAAATTTTACTGTTATTATTATTATATCACTGCATGGTTTGCATAATTGGATATGATATATCCACTGTGCTAATAATTGTTACTCTAAATGGTAATTAGTTTTGAAATTGGTATTGTAGTGCATAAATTGGTGTTCTAACTGGCCATTTGTCATTGGTTTGGGTATCCAATGTTCCTTATCATAAGCCATATAAAAAACATACTGCAAGAAAATAATATCTTTATACTAAAGAATGAAACCTTTTGACTTTTTTTTTGTCATAACTAATTTCTTTAAAATAAAATTTTAGCAAAATTAATCTGTTAGTCTTGATGAACCAACAATTTCTGTTTAGAAAACTGTTCCATTGTCTAGTTCTGCTGCAGTTGCCAAGTTACAAATACAATATACTGATTAGATTGCACAAACAGGTATTTTTTGGGTTAAATGGTGTCATCATGGCTTATAAAAAAAATCAAAAAAGTATTCTTCGTCCCAGTTTAGAAGGCATAATACACTTACAAAGGTATTAAAAAGATATTTAATATTATATACTAGCAATTAATTCTCTCATCCTCCACCACCCAAAATAGAACAGAAATTCTCTCACACCAGCATTCAACAATTTGAATCCCCAGATGTATATATCATCCCATCGGAGATTGATTCAGTTATCATCTGCCAGGAATACATTAATTCTGTATTATCTACCAGCATTAACGTAAGTAGAGCTCCTTCCGATGTATACGAAAGCCACAGACTAACCATCTCTCCATTCCCATCTTTCTCCTTCTGTTTCTAGTGATCTACTACTCAACGCATCATGTTCTTCATCAACATTGTCAAGCTTCGCTTTTTTCCTATGTCTTATTATTTTATTAAGTGGAAATTGCTCTCTACCTCACTTCATATATTTGTTTGAGAAATTTTGTAATATTCATCTTTCCTACAATTGGGACAATACTCTACATCAATAGTTTGTATCAACATTTGGGAAGGAATTTACTGATTTTACATCTCCCATGGAAACCATGTGGGCGTAAGGTAATTCTTATACCACTGTGTAGGTCTACTAACCTCAACACAGATACGTAAGGTTTACATCATTGCTAAATCTTTGGGTCCCACAAAGAAGCAAGACCAGGGGATTAATTACAGGGAAGAAGTAGACTGTTGATAAACATGAAGTTAAATAAGCTTACGTTTTTAAGTCTTCGGTTAGTCAATCTCCTTGAGCAAAAAGGTTAAAAGGAAATAATATAATTCCTCTCCTTTCAAGCCAGAAACTCTGTCTCTGAAAAAGTAATAGCAAATAAGGTGTTACAAACTCCTCCTTTTTTTTTTCTTACTCACATACACTTATTTGTCACATTCTCCATTTCATTTTCTTTAAAACACAACAAAGAAAAAGAAAAATAAAGAAGAAGCTTTCAAATTTCCTTTGTCATGTACACACAGATTTTACAGTAGTTTTCTTTAGTAGCTATTGTTAGTGTTGGACCAGTGCAAGGAGATAGCTTGTTTGTAATGTTTCTATTTTTAAATGTTACAGGTATTGCAGAGAGTCATTGACAAGCAGAGTGGGAATTAAACTGTTGTGTTAATAGGCTTAAATAAAGCATGATGGGAAGTGCTGGTTTTGTGTAGCAGGGAAGGCTACGGTGACAGCTTCTGCAAGAAGCTGCTAGAAGTTTCTCCTTTGTCTGGTGGACCTGACAGGTCTAAGGTGGATCCACCACTGGCCAGGGCCAAGCTAATTGGTGACAATGATAACGTCTCTGTGATAATGTAAGAAGGAGGAGGAAAAAAAGAAGTGAAGAAGCAGAAGTGAGGGCAGAGAGGAGGAGGTAGGAGTCTTGTGGGCCTTGCAACCCTCACCCTCTGGCCTCCCGCCGGGGGGGCCGACTGCGCTTGACTCAGCCCAGCCCAGCTGAAAGAAGTGGAGAGGAGATGCGATGTGAAGAGAACCTGAGAGGTGTCTGCCTGCCGGTTGTGAAGAATTTTTCTTGTGAGAGGAACGGCTGCAGACGCCAAGGTCAGTGCAGAAGGAGGGGGAGCAGTAATGCTGCTCCTGGCAGAGATTCCCCTGCAGCCCGTGGTGCAGCCCATGGTGGAGCAGGCTGTGCCCCTGCAGCCCATGGAGGCCCACGGAGGAGCAGAGATTCACCTGCAGCCCGGGGAGGACCCCACGCCGGGGCAGGCAGATGCCTGAAGGAGGCATTATCCTGCTTTGGGTTTATTAATAATAAATTAAAATAGTTTTCCCCAAGTTGAGTCTGTTTTGCCCGTAATGGTAACTTGGATGATCTCTCCCTGTCTTTATCTCAAATCTTGAGCTTTTTGTGAGTGAGTGAAAAGCTGCGTAGCATGGTCCTGAGCAGGGCTAAACATGGGACAAAATCAGCAGAGAGCTTTTCATAGAAAGACATTTTTTACTGTGCCTCAGGCTTTATGAAAAGCAGTGCTTACCAGAAAAAAAAAGATCCATGTAAAAGTGAGGACAAGTAAAAGGAGATGTTATATGGAATTAGAAAGTACTGCAGTATAAGAGTTCTTAAGGTGCCAGTTTACTCTGGGTGCTAAGTTTATGACATTATTTATTTATTTATGTTATTTATTATGTTAAAGAGAGATCCACGCAGATCTTTTCACTGAGCAATCTATTAACTCTTACATTTATAAGTTCTGATGATATGGACATTGGTTTACAGCCCTAACTGGGATGCATAAAGATCTCAAATACATTAACTCCTGGAGCATGATGATGAAAACCAACAGATGGAGTAAGAGTGAGTCAATGAACTTCTGAAGAAGA